>ML335328.1:0-26013 GCA_005239505.1 Nicotiana paniculata | reverse complement strand
CCCCCCCCCCCGACTTGTTCCTCAACAGCATCACCTCCTTGGCCATCAGCACAATCGCCATCATCACCTTCGCACTTAGGATATGCATCATCATACTAGGCATTCTCCTCGAGCCGGTCCACATCCTCGTCATCACCAACCTCAAGCGCAACAGCGTCATACCCACAAGAGACTCGAGCTTTAAGAGCCTTAACATAAACATCTTCGAGGGAGACTTCGGAGATGGATCATTCCTTTTGTGGATCTCGAAACACATCTAAATGGGCCTCTTCATGAATCCACTCCTCATATACTTCACGAGGAATATTAAGAAAATCTGAAGTTCGGGAAGAAGATGGTTGTGCCAACAGTTGAGCCTTCTCGACCTCTAAAGCAATGACTCGATCATAGAGATCATAAGTCTCTTTCTCCAACTCTCCAATCCTCTCATCAAGGCGCTCCTCTTTAAGCTTTGCTGCTACTAAGCCATTCTCCCGCTCGGATTGGAGAGTCCGAATCACTACCTCAAGAGAGTCCACGTTCCTCAAAGCCTCGGACCGAGCAGAATCAACCTTCTCTAAACTCTCTGACTTCTCGGTTACCTCGCCACTTAGAGCCTATACCCTGAATTGACACTCCTCAAGCTGGTCACACAACAAAACTACTTGAGCATGGAAATCGCTACATTGGGCTTCGACCCCCTTGCTCAGGTCAAGCTCTTTCTCTTTGCTCCTTAACATCCCTTCATGGACTCTGCACTTCCCCACTATCCACACCATCTCCTCGTCTCAGGCCTTTAAATCCTCCCTCAATCGGGGCAGATTACCGCCCTCACAAAACTGACGCCGAAGCTCCTAGTACTTCTCAAGAACTTTGAAGTACTTATCCTTTAACTTCACGTAAATATATTTGCGCTCTGCTCCCTACGAGAACTCTCAATTTCCAAGACTACCGTCTACAAAATGAACAAAAAGCGTTAGAGACGAAATAAACAAAATCAATAGAAAAATAACTAATAACGAATGTATTTACCCGAAAGGCGAGGCCAACAATATTGTTTGACAGGTCATTGTCGTTCATATCCTTGAGGGTCATACTCTCTACTTCAGGACTGAGAGAGATGAGGGAATGGATAATTTTCTCGATATTCTCAAGAATATTACGGTCCATACGGATCGTAATACTCCTCGAACCCCTCTCCAACCTCACTTCGAGCTGAGTATTCCCCTCGTCGATCATCATGAGCTCATCCGCATCCACGTTGGAATCATATCAAACATCCTCTTCAGCAAGATACTTACTTCTATCATCAATCAAAGGAGGAAAATTTGTCATAACACCGGAAGATGAGTCCTCTTCGAGTCTTAGAAGCACAAAGTCGTCCCCTGCCACGCCTTCGAACGCAGCCGCCTCAGGTGGAACATCTACATCCTTAAAAAAATAGTTTAGGGACTAGCCTCCGGGCTCTCCCTAATATGCATTTTAGCCGTTTCCCAAAGTACAAATCTGTAGACTCCCAGATCGGTAGTCACCGACCTCTTTCCCATGACGTCTACGGCCCTCCTCTTATGAGGCATCAAATCCTCATCATTAGCAAAGGCTCGCCGTCCTCATCTATAATATAGTATAACAGAGAGGCCGAGTTTTCTACGGTAGAAGCCACTGCGGCCGAAGAAGGGACATCCACTTGAGGGACCAGGGCACAAACGGAAGAAATCATCATTGAAGGAGGGACTAAGGGTACGAAAAGAAGTAGCCACAACTTAAGAAGGGATAGGATCCGAGGACGCAATACTTTTTTCTTTAGGAATGAGGGTATGGGAGCTCTGAACCTCCTCAAAGATCCCCTAGCCGAAGATAAGAATAATAATAAGAAAGGAAAATATAACTAGAAGCAAGAAAAAAGAAAATGAACTAAGGCTCCAATGATATGAAGCACTTACCGGTCGAAGGGAGAGTAGGACCAAACAACTTAAAAAACTTGACCACTCACAAAATCCCTACGATATGAGGGAGGAGCTGACCAACCCAATCAGATACTTCCTCTACCAAAGGAGGAGGCGAGGTCTTGGCTGCATGAGAAAAGGACAAGGGGTCAAAGTCCAAGACCAAATAAAAAAAATCAATCAAGTACCTACATGCAAGGAAATTAGGTACTTATGAGTATACTTCCAAGTCTCAGGGAAACCGTCGATGTTGTCCACCACGTCCCTGGTGGCGAAGGTTCAACATTGTCCCTCTTTTAAAGTTGGGAGCAAACAGATGAGTAAGTGTCGGAGAGTCAGTTTGACCTTGGCTAACTCGAAAAACTTGGTAATCATCATTATAAGCTTATCGAGAAGCAATTTGAGCTGGGCAAACGCCGTAATAACGACAGAATTCCTCCGCCAACGGAAAAGGAGAAATAGTGTAGCCGACTTGGAAGAGATATGCCTAGAATGCGCAGTACCCAGGACGGTGGACCTGTATTGTATCCCATCCTACCGGAATCAATTCGACATGGTAGGAAACTTAGCCCTAAGTTCTTCTAATTCTTTCTCCGTCATCACATATCGAAAGGCTCCAGCATCTGTATTGATTAATTTAGAGAAGTCGGACCTAGTATCAGGGTTGCAAAAAACGGTCTCCTCCACCAACGGGAAACATCCATCATCGAAGGCAACGAGAACACTTTCTTCGGAGGAAACACTGTCGCCAAAGGGATCGCTTCACTCACCTCACTAGACTCGGAAGGCATGCTAGACATGTTTTAAAAGAAGTATCAAACAGTGAAGAACTGAGTTTGAGTGCAAGTCACTGGAATAGAAAGAAGAGGTTTAGGGAAAGAGAATACTACAAGGTTCTGGTATAGAAAACTTGAAACTTCAAAATCATACCCTAACATCCCTATTTATAAGGATCTTGACTCCAGAACCAAAGTCGATTCATAATTACCTGGTATCGGAACCGAAGCAGAAAGTTCAATCATGGGTCCCATGCGAAATGAAGGAACGCATCGGGAATATGCGTCATAATTATGTATAACGTTATGATGTCACCCTAATTTGTGGACATCATAACTCCATCAAACCAACAGAGAAAATAGAAGCATTTGAAATAAACGGCCCTCGTAGGGCCACATTTCTAGTTCACCGTAGCCATTACGACCCACACAACTCGCTCGATTCTCACAGTACCTGTAATGACCCAGCGGGTCATTCCGAGAGTTGTAGCCCCATTCCCTAATCTGCTCCTTTTGTGTTCTACGACTGTTATATGACTTACCGGGTTAGTTGGTTCGGGTCTGGAGAGATTTCAGAGTGAATTGAGACACTTAGTCTCTTAATTGAAAGCTTGTGTTGGAATGATGACCGAATGTTCACTTATGTGTAAACGACTTCGGAGTTTAATTTTGATGGTTCTCTTAGCTTCATTCGTTGATTCTGGACTTAGGAGTGCGTATAGATTATGATTTGGAGGTCCGTAGTAGAATTAGGCTTGAAATGGCAAAAGCTAAAATTTTGAAAAGTTTGACCAGGAGTGGACTTTTGATATCGGGGTCGGATTGGAAATTCAGGAAGTTGGAGTAGGTTTGTGGTGTCATATATGACTTGTGTGCAAAATTTATGGTCAATCGGACGTGATTTGATAGTCTTCGGTGTCGTTTGTAGAATTTGGGAATTTCAAAGTTCATTAGGCTTGAATCAATGAGTAATTTGTGTTTTTGATGTTGTTTGAGGTCATTTGAGGGTTCGACTAAGCTCGTATGATGTTTTGGGGCTTGTTGGTATGTTTGGTTGAGGTCCCGGGGAGCCTCGGGTGAGTTTCTGGTGGTTAACATATCATCTTTGGACTTACGTTGTGGGCTGATAACTGGTGGTGAGTTCTTCTGGTTTCCTTTTAAGAGTTTACGAGAGGAGTCTCGCGTTCGAGAAGGGTGTCTGTGAGCTAGAAAGATTTTGTTCTTTGCGTTCGCAAAAAGAGGACGTGAACGCGAGTGCGAACGCTAAGGTATGGACTGTGTGTGCATCAGGAACGTGGGTGACGTGTCGCGTTCGTGAAGAGATGTTGAGGCAGCAGGGGGCCCTTGGTCTACGCGTTCGTTGACAGGGGTTGCGTTCGCGAAGAATGGAGTTGGCAAAGCTTTGCATTCGTGAAGCTGCGTTCGCGTTCGCGAAATTTTAATTGAGAGGCAGACAGATTGGTCTACGCGAATGCGAAAGGGCGGTCGCATTCGCGATGAAGGTGCGTCTTGGCAGAGTTAAAAAGATTGAAAACGAGGGTTTTCGAGTTCATATCATAAAATTGAAGTGGGAGCTTGGTAAATGGAGATTTGTAGATATACTTGCGTGGGTGTTGGGGGCAAGTGATTTCTATCTAATTTTGATCAAATTCCATGATTATGCCTTTAATTCCATCATCTAATTTGTGATTTGGGGTGGAAAATTGGGGAAAAAGAGGAAGAGTTCTTGAGTTAGATTTTTGAGGTTTTGAACGGGATTCTGTTATCGGATTTGAGAAAATTTGGTATGGTTGGACTCGTGAGTGAATGGACTTTCGGGTTTTGTGACTTTTGTTGGATTTCGAAACGTGGGTTTGGGGGGCGGGTTTGAGCCGATTTTGGATTTTAGATATAATTTATTATTTTTCTTGTGGAATTGATCTCTTTAGCCTATATTAATTGTCTTCTACTGTTTGTGGCTAGATTCTGGACGTTTGGAGACCGATTTGAAAGGAAAAGGCATTTTGGAGTACAGTTTTTGCTCGGATTGAGGTAAATAACACTTTCAAACTTGCTTCCGAGGGTTCAAATTCCCCGAATTATGTATTTTGTAATTGGTATTGAGGTGACGCACATGCCAAGTAACGGGTGTGCAGGCGTGCACCGTGGGAATTGTGACCTAGTTGATTCCGTGGCACTGTGTAGTGGTTCTATTTGGTTTATACCCATGTTTTCATCATGTGATAAAGTAAATGAGCTATCGATTATGCTAGATATCATGTTTAGGCTATATGCAGGTACTGTTGGGGCCCATAGTGGTTGTTTATTGTTGTCTTCTTACAGATTTCATTGACATTTTGTACTCAGTCATATTAATGCATCTCATGTCATTTCCCAGTCTCTGTGTTTATTTATTGATACATCATATCATATTTTCGAGCTAATTTCATGACATTGTGAGCCCGTGGGTGAGATTGGAGAGATTGATGATTGAGTGAGGCCGAGAGCCTGATTATGAGTGACAGTTATGGGTTCGGGCTGCACGATGCATCGGTTATATTGATTTATGATAGGGCTTGGGTAGCAGGATCCCAAACAGAGCCTGTACAAACCCCCTGTGAGCGCGGCTGATATTATTGAGGGATGGATCTTCCCTGGAGATGGATATTGTCTGAAGCATGATATACTTGGAGATGGATCTTCTCCACGGGCTTGATTGCCCTCCTCGGTATTGGGTGATAGATGGCCAGTGATGTATATATTTTGGGATGGTCTTCCCTAGGACACATGGGCCATATACAGTACCGAGTGGTTGAGCATTTGAGAGCGTGAGTACATGGGGCTGTCAGCATGGTACATAACATACAATATATGCAAATTTGATCTATTCACATCGCCATCATGAAGGTTGACTTTTGGGTCGTGACAAGTTGGTATTAGATCCTAGATTACATAGGTCTCACGAGTCATGAGCAAGTTTAGTGAAGTCTTGTAGATCAGTTGGAGACGTATGTAGTTATGATCGAGAGGATGAAGAACCCTTAGGAAACTTCACATTCTTGACTTCTTGTCGTGCGAATCTGTTGATTCTAGTAAGTAAACTTCTGTTGTTCTATTCTCTCACGAATGGTGAGGACACGTACTACATGGAAGGATGGACAGACACCAGTACCACCAGTCAGGGCCCGAGAGGCTGAGTTCACGGTAGAGGTCATGGTAGGGGCAGAGGTGCGACTTGCACATCAGCTAGGGCAGCACCTACAGATCCACCAGTTTCCCCAGTTCAGGATCAGGTCCCAGTTGTGGATGCGCCAACGGGACCAGCTCAGGCACTAGTTGTGCCATTGTGATTCCAGGCCTTCAGGAGGCCTTAGCTTAGATTCTAACCGTGTGAACCCGTCTTGCTCAGGCGGTCTCTGTTTTGGCCGCAGAAGCCACTTCTCAGGCCGGGGGAGGTACTCAGACTCCCGCCATTGCACACCAGAGCATGTGATGCAGGGATTCCATACACTAGGGGCACCACTAGCCCAACTGGTTGCAGTTACTCAGGACTGTAGTTCCTGTTATGCTTGATGATGAGCAGCATAGATTGGAGAGGTTTGGGAGACTCCAGCCTCCATAATAATGATACAGAGGGGGAGGATGCATATGGCTTCTTAGATAAGTGTCAGATCATGCTTCGTACAACAAGTTTTTTGCAGACCAGTGGGGTCTCATTCACTACTTTTCAGTTCTCTGGGGCTACGTTCACCTGGTGGGATGCTTATGAGAGGCGTAGGTCGGTCAGTACAACACCACTTACTTGGCAAGAGTTCATTATTTTCTTCTTAGAGAAGTTCGTGTCGCAGTCTCGCAGAAAGGAGCTGCACAGACAGTTTAAGCAGTTAAGTCAGGATGATATATCCGTGACACAGTACGAGATGAGGTTCTCTGAGTTTGCCCGTCATGTAGTCTGGTTAGTTCCCACAGATAGGGAGAGGATCAGGAGGTTCATTGATGGCCTCACATTTCAGTTGCGGGTGCTTATAACTAGAGCGAGGGTATCTGGTGCTACGTTCAAGGAGGTTGTCAACATTGCTCGACATATTGAGATGGTCCGCAGTCAGGAGCGGGTTGAGAGGGAGGCCAAGAGGTCTCGTCTATCATGTGATTTTAGTGGAGTTCCTTCTGGAGGTGAGTTCCACCACGACAGGGGTCATCCTTACAAGCATGCTCACGCGGCTTGCCCAGTCCACCGTGGTGCATTGTCTTGCCATGGTTCTCACAGTTCTCAACAGGGTCACTCTCTCTCAGTGCCCGTCCAGCTCAAATTTCTTCTCATGCACCATCAGCTCAGGGTTCATCTATGACGGGACTAGCAGTTCTCGATGCTCGGGGCTCCCTTCAATCCCAACCACCATTCGCAGGGAGAGATTGCTTTTAGTGTGGAGATTTGGGTCATATCAAGAGGCATTATCGCCATATCTCGGGAGGTTCATCTCAGCATGAGTCAGCTTATGACTTTAGCACCAGTTACATCACCACCCGCTCAGCCAGCTAGGGTTGGAACTCGGTCAGCTAGGGACCTCCCTAGAGAGGGAGGACGATCAGCAAGCGGTCAGGCCATTTCTATGCACCCCCTTCCAGACCAGATGTTGTTGCTTCAGACACAGTGATCACATGTATTATCTCAGTATGTCATCGATATGGTTCTGTATTATTGGACCCCGGTTCCACTTATTCATATGTATGAACGTATTTTAACCATTATCTGGATATGCTCCGTAGTTTCATTTGTTCATGTATCTATGTCGGGGATTCAATTATTTTGGACTGTGTATACCGATCATATGTAGTGTCTATTGGGTTATTAGAGCTAGAGTTATCACGTTGCTGCTTAGTATGGTTAATTCTGACGTGATACTGAGTATGGATTGGTTGTCTTTATGTCATGCTATTTTGGATTGTCATGCTGAGACTGTGAAGTTGGCGATGTCGGGGTTGGCGAGGGTTGGGTGGAGCGACTCTATAGACTATGTTCCCAGTAGAGTGATTTCATACTTGAAGGCTCAGTGGATGGTTGAGAAGGGTTGTCTATCTTATTTGGACTTTGTGTGTGATGTTAATGTAGAGACCCCTACTATTGATTATATTCCGGTGGTGCAAAATTTTCTGGATCTGTTTCCTGCAGACCTGCCGAGCATGCCGCCTGACAGGGATATTACCCTTGGTATTGATTTGGTGCCGGGCAATCATCCCATTTCTATTGCAGTGTCTCGTATGACACCATCTGAATTGAATAAGCTGAAGGAGAAGCTTTAGGAACTCCTTGATAAGGGGTTTATTCGGCCTAGTGTGTCACCTTGTGGTGCACCAGTTTTATTTGTGAAGAAGAAGGATGGTACTATGAGAATGTGCATTGATGACAGACAATTGAATAAGGTCATAATTAAGAACAAGTATACTTTACCGCACATTGATGATCTATTTGACCAGCTCCGGGGAGCGAGGGTGTTCTCCAATACTGATTTGAGGTCAGTGTATCAGCAGTTGAAGACTTGGAACTCGGATATTATTAAGACAACTTTCAGGACCCGATATGGCCATTATGAGTTCCTTGTGATGTCTTTTGGGTTGACCAACGCCCCAGCAGCGCTCATGCATTTGATAAGCAGTGTATTTCAGCCTTATCTTAACTTGCTCGTTATTGTATTCATTCATTATATCCTAGTGTACTCTCGTAGCCAGGAGGAACATGCGCAACATCTTAGAATTTTGTTGCAGCGGTTAAGGGAGGAGAAACTTTATGAAAAGTTCTCCATGTGCGAGTTTTGGCTCAGTTCAGTAGAGTTCTTAGGGCACGTGGTTTCTAGTGAAGATATTAAGGTGGATTTGAAGAAGATAGAGGCGGTTCAGAGTTCGCCCAGACCGTCTCCAACCATAGAGATTCAGAGCTTTCTTGGTTTGACTGGTTATTACCGTCGTTTCATGGAGGGTTTCTTGTCTATTTCATCTCCCTTGACCAAATTGACCCAAAATGGTGCTCCTTCCAGGTGGTCGGATGAGTGCAAGGAGAGCTTTCAGAAGCTCAAGACTACTTTGACCACAACTTCAGTTCTAGTTCTTCAATTAGCTTCTAGTTCTTACATACTGTATTGTGATGCTTCTCGGATCGGTATTAGGTGTGTTTTGATGCAGGAGAGTAGAGTGATTGCTTATGTTCGCGCCAGTTGAATCCCCATGAAAAGAACTATCTTGTCCACGGCCTTGAGTTAGCATCTATTGTTCATTCCTTGAAGATTTGGTGGCACTATTTGTATGGTGTCCATTATGATATTTACACCGATCACCGGAGTTTGCAACATTTGTGCAAACAGAAAGATCTTAACTTGCATTAACGGAGGTGGTTGGAGCTGCTTAAGGACTATGATATCACCATTTTGTACCATCCGGGAAGGCCAATATGGTGGCCGATGCTTTGAGTCGTCGGGCGAAGAGTTTGAGGAGCTTAGCATATCTACTAGTAGTAGAGGGTCCATTGGCGTTGGATGTTCACGCCCTAGTCAGTCAGTTTGTTAGATTTGATATTTCTGAGTCGAGTCAAGTATTGGCTTGGGTAGTCTCTCGGTCTTCTTTTTATGATCTTATCAGGGAGCGTCGGTATGATGACCCTCATCTGCTTCTCCTTAAGGACACGGTCCAACACAGTGATGCTAAGGAGGACACTATTTGTGATGATGGTGTATTGAGAATGCAGGGCAGGCTATGTGTGCCCAATGTAGATGGTTTACGTGAGTTAATTCACCGGGAGGCTCACAGTTCGCAGTGTTCTATTCATTCGGGTGTTGCAAAGATATATTAGGACTTGAGGCAGCATTCCTCGTGGAGGAGAATGAAGACGTACATAGTAGAGTGTGTAGCTCAGTGTCTAAATTTTGCAGCAAGTGGAGTATGAACATCAATGGCCAGGTGAGTTTCTTTAGAAGTTAGATATTCTAGAGTTGAAATGGGAGTGGATCACTATGAAGTTCGTTGTTGGGCTTCCACGGACTCAGCGGAAGTTTGATGCATTTTGGGTGATTGTAGATAGGCTGACCAAGTCAACTCATTTCATTCATGTGTTGACTACCTATTCTTTCGAGTAGTTGGCTCGAGTTTATATCCGAGAGATCGTCAGGCTTCATGGTGTACCAGTATCTATCATCTCTGACCGGGTTATGCACTTTACATCATGGTTCTAGAGGGTCGTACAACATAAGTTAGGTACTCGAATGGAGCTGAGCACAATATTTCACCCTCAGACGGACGGATAGTCCGAGCACACTATTCAGATACTAGAAGATATGCCCACTGTGTGTGTGATAGAGTTTGGGGGTTCGTCGGATCAGTTCTTTCCATTTGCAAAGTTTCCCTACAACAACAATTATTAGTCGAGGATCCAGATGTCACTGTATGAGGCTCTGCATGGTAGGCAGTGTCGGTCTCCAGTGGGTTAGTTTGAGTCGGGCGAGGCTAGGTCATTGGGTACATACTTGGTTCAGGATGCTCTGGATAAGGCTAAGGTGATTTAGGATCGACTTCGCACAGCCCAGTACAGACAGAAACGTTATGTGGATCGAAAGGTTCGTGAGGTTACATTCATGGTTGAAGAGCGGGTGCTGCTCCGGGTGTCGCCCATGAACGGTTTTATGAGGTTTGGAAAGAAGGGAAAGTTGAGCCCAAGGCTTAACGGCTTATTTGAGGTGTTGCGACGTGTTGGGGAGGTTACTTATGAGATCGTGCCTCCTAGTCTTGAAGGATTTCATCCGGTATTTCATGCTTCTATGCTCCAGAAGTATCACGGTGATCCGTCTCACGTGTTGGATTTCAGCTCAGTCCAGTTGGACAAGGATTTATCTTATATTAACGAGCCGATGGCTATTTTGGACAGGTAGGTTCGAAAGCTAAGGTCAAAGAACATTGCTTCCGTGAAGTTTCAGTGGAGGGGTCAGCCGGTCGAGAGGCGACTTGGGAGACCGACCATGATATGCACAGTCGTTAATCTCATCGTTTCACCACTTCAGGTATATCTTTATAGTCGTTAGAGGACGAACGCTTGTTAAGACGAGGAGGATGTAACGACCCGGCTG
Source organism: Nicotiana paniculata (assembly GCA_005239505.1). NCBI lineage: Eukaryota > Viridiplantae > Streptophyta > Magnoliopsida > Solanales > Solanaceae > Nicotiana > Nicotiana paniculata. The sequence goes on along the minus strand of ML335328.1, from coordinate 15,225 downwards.
GTCGTTTTGAGAGTTGTATCCTCGTTCCCCCATTTTCTGTTCCTTTTGTGTTCTACAACTGTTATATGACTTACCAGGTTAGTTGGTTCAGGTCCGGAGAGATTTCAGAGTGAATTGAGGCACTTAGTCTCTTAATTGAAAGCTTAAGTTGGAAAAGTTGATCGAATGTTGACTTATGTGTAAACAACCTCGGATTTGAATTTTGATGGTTACGTTAGCTCTGTTAGGTGATTTTTGATTTAGGAATGCATCCGGATTGTGATTTGGAAGTCTGTAGTAGAATTAGGCTTGAAATGGCGAAAGTTGTAATTTTGGAAAGTTTGACCAGGAGTGGACTTTTTGATATCGAAGTCGGATTGGAATTTCGGGAAGTTGGAGTACGTTTGTTGTGTCATTTATTACTTAAGTGCAAAATGTAAGGTCAATTGGACGTGATTTGATAGATTTCGGCGTCTTTGGTAGAACTTGGAAGTTTCAAAGTTCATTAGGCTTGAATCCGTGAGTAATTCATGTTTTTGTTGTTGTTTGAGGCGATATGAGGGTTCGACTAAGTTCGTATAATGTTTTGGGACTTGTTGGTATGTTTGGTTGAGATCCCGAAGGACTCATGTGAGTTTCAGGTGGTTAACGAATCCTTTTTCGACTTACGTTGTGGGCTGATAACTGCTGGTGAGTTCTTCTGGTTTCCTCTTACGCATTCACGAGAGGAGTCCCGCGTTCACGAAGGGTGTCTGTGAGCTGGGAAGATTTTGTTCTTTGTGTTCGCAAAAAGAGGATGTGAACGTCAACGCGAAGGTATGGACTGTGTGTGCATCGGGAACACAAATGAGGTGTCACGTTCGCGAAGAGATGCTGAGGCAGCTTGGGACACCAGGACCTTGGTCTACGCGTTCGCTGGGTAGGGGTCGCGTTCGCGAAGAATGGAGTTGGCAAAGCTTCGCGTTCGCGAAATGTTAATTGAGAGGTAGGCAGATTGGTCTACGCGAACGCGAAAGGGCGATCACGTTCGCAATGAAGGTGCATCTGGGAAGATTTAAAAGATTGAAACGAGGGTTTCGAGTTCATATCATAAAATTGAAGTGGGGGCTTGGTAAAAGGCGATTTGGAGAGATACTTGCATAGGTGTTTTGGGTAAGTGATTCCTATCTAATTTTAGTCAAATTTCATGATTATGCCTTTAATCCATCATCTAATTTGTAATTTGAGGTGGAAAATTGGGGAAAAAAGGAAGAGTTCTTGAGTTAGATTTTTGAGGTTTTGAACGGGATTCTATTATCTGATTTGAATAAATTTGGTATGGTTAGACTCGTAAGTAAATGGTCGGGTTTTGTGACTTTTGTCGGATTTTGATACGTGAGCCCGGGGGCCGGGTTCAATCCGATTTTGGATTTTGGATATAATTTAGTATTTTTCTTATGGAATTGATCCCTTTAGCCTATATTAATTGGGTTGTACTTCTTGTGGCTAGATTCGGGATGTTTGGAGACCATTTGAGAGGCAAATACATTTCGGAGTATAGTTTTTGCCTGGATTGAGGTAAATAACACTTTCAAACTTGGTTCTAAGGGTTCAAAACCCGAAATTATGTATTATGTAATTGGTATTGAGGTGACGCACATGCCAAGTGATGGGCGTGCACCGTGGGAATTATGACCTGGTTGATTCCATGGCACTGTGTAGTGGTTCTATTTGGTTGATATATGTGTTTTCATTATGTGATAAAGTAATTGAGATGTCGATCATGCTAGATATAATGTTTAGGCTTTATGCTAGTACTGTTGGGGCCCAGAGTGGTCGTTTCTTGCTGTCATCTTGCTGATTTAATTGACATTACGTACACAGCCATATCTATGCATCTCATATCATATCCCAGTCTCTATTGTTATTTATTGATACATCATATCATTATTTTCGAGCTAATTTCATGGCATTGTGAGCCCGTGAGTGAGACTTCAGAGATTGATGACTGAGTGAGGCCGAGAGATTGATTAAGAGTGACAGTTATGGGATCGGGCCTGCACGCCACAGCGGTTATATTGATTTATGATAGCGCTTGGGCTGAAACAGTCCCTCCGGAGTCGGTACACACCCCTAGTGAGCGTGGTTGATATTGTTGAGGGATGGATCTTCTCTAGACATGGATCTTGTCCGTAGCATGATATACCTGGAGATAGATCTTCTCCACGGGCTGGATTGGCCCTCCTCGATACTGGGTTAGTGATGGTCAATGATGTATATATTCTGGGATGGATCTTCCCTCGGCCGCATGTGCCATATACAGTACCGAGTGATTGAGCATTTGAGAGCGTGAGTACATGAGGCTATTTGCATGGTGCATCACATGAAGTATGTGCATTGTCATGTACAAGTAGAAGAGTTTTATTCTTCAAATCGTTCAGATTTGATCTATTTTAGTGTTTTGAACTATCTATTTAACTTGAAAGCACGCCTACATTTCTACACTGTTAATTCTATTTTTAACTGTACTGGTTGAGTTCGTCACTCCCTTTCACTCCAAAGGCTGGACTTGTTACTTACTGAGTTGGTTGTACCCGTGTTATACCCTGCACCCTTGTGCATATCTAGGTGCTTCGGTTCACGTTGGTTGTTGATCGAGGAGTCGGGTTTGGAGACGATCGAGGTAGTTGCATGGCATTCGTGGTCCTTGGCTCTTCTTATTTATCTCTTTTTGTACTTCAGTTTTATTTCCTAGACATTGTAGTAGAATGTATTCTGATATACATGCTCATCTACTTTGTGACACCCCTGTTTTCGGATAGGCTGTATTATATTCCGTATTATTTATGTTTCGAAAAGTCTTTCTTCAATATTAATTGCTTTCGTCTTTATTTTCAAAGTTTTTACTATGTTGAGATGTTGAGTTGTGGCTTTCCTAGTTCAACAATAACGATATCATGACGGTTGGTTTTTGGGTCGTGACAAAACCCGATTGAAACCGGATGGACTAAATGTATGGGTCAAAAACTTTTTTTGGAATATCTAAGCCAAGATAATACTACGAAAAGAACTCGCAAGTAGTCATTTGTCGAGATGGCCTAAGAAGCAGCAAAGTCTTTGGTCGAAGAGTTAACAAGAGCCTTAGTCAACATGAGCCTTAGTCAACAAGGGTTGTTATCAACAAGAGCCGTAGTCAAGATGCCAATAAAGGACGAGGTCGAGTTCTAGTACCATTGACAGTGCTCTAACGACTAGTTTTCGAGATAGGACATTTAAGAAAATATTCTAGTGGATATTCTCTTCACTTGTACTATTAGGATTTCTTAGTAATATGTCTCATATAAATAGAAAAAAAAATAATGATAGGGGCATGGGATATTCGTTTGTAAAGAACACACATTGACTAAAAGATTTGTCTCTCCTGCTAAGATACAAACACCAGATTTTTACTAAGATTCTTGTCCATACTTTTCCATCAGATTTGAGAGTAACTCGAATATTCAAGGATTTGTCTATCATTCATCATTGACAGGAGGACTATTCATTATTATTGAATGTTATATTATTGCTTCTGATTTCTAGAACATTTATTGTGTGTTATTGCCACACCCGAAATAATTGAAGAAACAATCGAGTGCAAAATGATCAGGGAATCATGAGTAAGAATAGATTTGACAATTACACCGATCCCGCAGAAGCACCTCAATTATCAGAATATAACTTCAACTTCGAAGCCTCAGCTATGGTTTCAGCCATTGGGAAGATTAGGGATACCAGGTGGCCCAAACCTATACAAAATAACCTTTCTCAAAGAATCCCAACTTGATGTGTAAGTATCACGGGACGCACGGACACATGACCAAGGATTGCAGACAATTAAGAAAGAGGAGGTAGCCCGATTATTCAACGAGGGGCATCTTCAGGAATTTATCAGCAATAGAGCCAAAAACCATTTTAGGGAAAGAGATGCCAAATGGAAGAATGAACCAGAGGAGCCTCAACATTATATCCATATGATCATCGGAGGAGTCGACATCCCGCAGGGACCCGTGTTCAAACGCACTAAAGTGTCAATTACAAGGGAGAAGCGGGCTCGAGACTACGTGCCCGAAGGCACTCTTACATTCAATGAAGAAGACATTGAAAGCCTCTCTCATCTGCACAATGATGCACTGGTAATTTCTATTCCGTGAAATAAATTTCAATTTAAACGTATTCTTGTGGATCCAGGTAGCTCGACGAACATAATCAGGTCGAGGGTCGTAGAGCAGCTCAGGCTGCTAGATCAAATCATACTTGCATCTCGAGTCTTGGATGGCTTCAACATCGTAAGCAGAATGACAAAGGGACAAATAATCCTCCCAGTGAATGTGGTCGGTACTATACAGGACACTAAATTTCATGTCATCAAAGGTGACATGAGGTACAATGCATTGCTTGGGAGGCCATGAATCCATAGCATGAGGGCAGTACCATCGGCCCTACAACAAATGATTGTGTGAAGATAGTGTACGGGGAGTAACATGTAGTAAAGGAGATGTTTGCAATTCAGGATTTGACACCAGCATCGACACCCTCTACCTCGAAAAGTCGAACATCAAAAATAAGTCGATAGTCAAATAGCAATCACAGTCCATATCCTCAATTGAATCCGAGGAACAGATAGCTGAGGATGAGGGAGAGGACTTCCTAACCCCTCGAGCCTTTGTCTCCCCCGAGGATTCGTACACAATGAAGTCCACGATCGAGGAACTACAGCAGGTGATATTGATTGAGCATCTACCGGAACGGAAGGTACACCTAGGAACGGGTTTAACCCCCGAACTCAAGAAAAAACTCATTCAATTCCTTATCGATAACATAGATTGTTTTGCTTGGTCCCATTTAGATATAATAGGGATCCCATCGGAGATAACCACCCATCGGCTAAGTCTCGACCCCAGGTTCAAACCAGTAAAGCAAAAGAGAAAACCCAAGTTCTATGTGAAGAACACATTCATAAAGGACGAGGTAACTAAACTTCTCAAAATAGGGTCCATTAGGGAAGTAAAATACCCGAGTGACTAGCCAATGTAGTGGTAGTCCACAAAAAGGGAAACAAACTTAGAATGTGTATAGATTACAAAGATTTGAACAAGGCCTGCCCCAAAGACTCTTTTGCATTGCCTAACATCAATCGTATGATCGACACCACAGCTGCCACAAGATCCTAACCTTTCCCGATGCCTACTCCATGTACAGTCGGATTCAAATGAACCCGGAAGGACCAGGAAAAAACTTAGTTTATTACAAAATCTGGAACATATTGTTACAATGTAATGCTCTTCGGGCTAAAAAATGCAGGGGCTACGTGCCAATGCCTAGTTAATAAGATGTTTGAACAACAGATATGCAATCTATGGAAGTTTGTATTGATGACATACTAGTTAAGTCCCTGCGCGCAGAAGACCATTTGACTAATTTGCATGCAACTTTTGAGATCTTAAGAAAGTACAACATGAAGCTCAACCTCGAGAAATGTGCCTTCAGGGTTGGCTCGGGCAAGTTCTTGTGTTTCATGGTATTGAACAGGGGGTCGAAATCAACCCCGACAACATTAAAGCCATCGAAGAAATCACCATCGTGGCCAGTGTGAAGGTCGTACAACGGCTAACCAGGCGGATAGCTGCTCTAGGATGATTTATCTCGAGGTCATCGGATCAGAGCCACCAATTCTTCTCCCTACCCAAAAAGAAGAATGACTTCGCATGGACTCCAGAATGTCAGCAAGCTTTGGAGGAGTTAAAGCGGTACTGTCGAGCTCGCTCGTACTTCACACTCCGAAGAAAGATGAAAACTTTATTATGGTTTGAGAACAATGTACACAATTTCCTATTTATTATGTAAGTCGAACCTTAGGAGGTGCTAAAACCAGGTATCCACATTTAGAAAAGTTAGCACTTGCATTAATAAGCGCATCTAGAAAATTGAAGCCATATTTCCAATGTCATCCCATATGTTTGTTAACTACATACCCACTTCGAAATTTTTTGCACAAGCCCGAGTTATCCGTCTGATTGGCCAAATGGGCTATCGAGCTCGTTGGGTACGATATTGAATATCAACCCCGAAAGGCTATCAAGTCTCAAATTCTAGCAGACATCGTGGCTGATTTTACTCCTACCCTCGTACCCAAAGTAGAGAAGGAACTACTACTAAACTCAGGTACATCGTCGGGTGTAAGGACCCTTTTCATAGACTATGCCTTGAATGTGAAGGGGTCCGGGCTCGACATTGTTTTAAGACCACCTACGGGTAGCACTATCAGACAATCTGTCAAAACTTCTAGATTAACTAACAATGAGGCCGAGTATGAGGCCATGATTGTCAGTCTCGAATTAGCCAAAATCCTGGGAGCGGAAGTCATCGAGGACAAATGTGACTCTTTTTGTGGTAAACCAAGTAAAAAAAATCTTCGAAGTTCGAGAAGATAGAATGCAAAGATATTTCGACAAACTGCAAGTAACATTGCACCGCTTTAGAGAGTAGACGGTGGACCATATACCTCAAGAGAAAAATAGTGAGGCCGATGCACTTGCTAATTTGGGATCCTGGGTTGAAGAAGATGATATTGTCCCGAGGACTGTTGTTCAATTATTGAGTTCTTTGGTTTAAGAGGGTCATGCCGAGATAAATTCTACAAGCCTGACTTGGGATTGGAGGAATAAGTACATGGATTATTTGAAAAATGGAAAACTCTCATCGAACCATAAAGAATCGAGGGCCCTATGAACCAAGGCTGCTACATTTTCATTAGATGGAGACGGAACATTGTATAGGAGGACCTTCGACGGACCACTGGAAGAATTCTTAGGGCCAGGAGACACCGATTATGTGTTGCGAGAAATCCACGAGGGCACTTGTGGGAACCACTCTGGTACTGACTCTTTAGCTCGAAAAGTAATTAGAGCTGGATATTACTGGGAAATCATGGAGAGAGATAAAAAGGAGTTCATTTGAATGTTTGACAAATGCCAAAGGTTTGCACCTATGATCCATCAGCCCGGCCAACAACTCCATTCGGTCCTATCCCCGTGGCCATTCATGAAATGGGGGATGGACATCGTTGGACCCTTACCAACTGCACCGGGTAAAGCTAAGTTCATTCTGTTTCTAGCTGACTAGTTTTCAAAGTAGGTATAAGCGCAGGCCTTCGAGAAAGTAAGAGAAAAAGAAGTCATAGATTTCATATGGGACCACATCGTATGTCGGTTCGGGATACCCGCTGAAATAGTATGCGACAATAGGAAGCAATTTATTGTCAGCAAAGGGACAAAGTTTCTTGAAGATCCCAAGATAAAAAGAATTTTACCAACTCCGTATCACCCAAGATCAAATGGCCATGCCGAGTCCACCAACAAAACTATTATCTAAAACTTGAAGAAAAACTTGAATGATGCTACAGGGAAATGGAGAGAAGTGTTGCCCGAGCTATTGTGGGCATATCCAACGACGTCGAAATCGAGCATAGGGGAAACTCTGTTTTCTTTGGTATACGGGTCTGGAGCATTGATTTCGGTCGAGGTCGGGGAGCCCAGCATCAAGTTTCAGTATACCACCGAGGATTCAAATCACGAGGATATGAATACTAGCCTCGAGCTATTACATGAAAAATGAGAAGTAACACTTGTTCGGATGGCCGCGCAGAAGCAAAGGATCGAGAGATAATACAATAGAAGGACCAACCTTCGACACTTCGAAATTGGGGATTTAGTTCTACGGAAAGTCACCCTCAATACTCGAGACCCGAATGAAGGGAAAGTGGGCCCGAATTGGGAAGGACTGTACCGAATACTCGGAGTCATCGGCAAAGGATCTTACAATCTTAGTACGATGGAAGGTAAACAACTACCGAACAGTTGGAACACATCATTACTCAAACGATACTATTGCTAAGGTATGGATGTATTTTTTTCTTGTCTGTTTGAATTTGAAACTAACTCATTTCATGTGTTCGATCGAAGCTATTGAAGGCACCTTTTTACCCGAACGCCTTAGGTTTTAAAGCATGTGTGTCACTCTTTTTCCCTAGATCCGATTTTCTCCCAAATGGGTTTAACCGGCGAGGTTTTTAACGAGGCAACAACTATATGCTGCCTAAGGAGAACTCAACAGTATCCAAGGCTTCTTTTCAATCAACCTCGAATAATGGGGGGCATCACCGCCGGAGGTCATATTTACGAGGAAAATACTTCACGCCTGAGAGGGCCTCGATAGGAGAACTTTGTAATGGGCCAAACAGTCAGATGAACCGTGTCCATATAGATTAATTGAGTCGCGGCGGCAAAACATGTACGCATGTATAAATTATTCAAAGAAGCATTCCTTCTATACCAAAAACACTTTGCGTCTCAAAGAAGTCTACTATTATGCGAGCCCTACACTTACAATTGTACGAGAAATGGCCCAAGGGCCAGAACACAAATACATCACGAATACTCAAGGACTATCATCGACAGTCAACACATCCCAGTCATTAAAAACTAGAACTCATAAGACCTTAAAGAGGCATCCCCTCGATGTAAAGGCCAAGTCCATCATACTCGGGGACTAACCTTTCGAATAAGTTGAAAGGTTATCGGGAAACAAGTCCAAGAGACATACCCGAAGGCTACGGCCATATTAAATACTACGACCATATAAAAATGCTACGGCCGAAATAATGCGGCTCGGAGACGTCCGACCTCCATTATAAATTAAAGGCCCTCAAACACTTAAAAACCGGTCAGATCAGGCTACCCTCGGCAACCTGGTTCGAGACATTGCTCTCACTCAACCTGGACTCAAGAGTCCCACAATCCCAAGTTCGCGTCAAATAAACTTAAGCTTAGCTCGAGGATTAACAAAAACCTTAAAAGGTATTCAATAATAAGTTCGAATATCGCCCATTGACCACTAAAAAACCGAAGGGTTGTTATATCATAATCCGAGCCAATTTTCTGTTGATCATTGAAGTCATCAAAAAAAAATTCACAAGATAAAGACAATGCGAAATTCAATACAAATCGGAGATGAAGCAAAGGAATTCTTTATATTTATAAAATATATTTACAAAGGATATTTACAATACCTACGAGGGGCCTCTACACAAAAACAAAGAAACAAAAAAGAACCTAATCTATTTCGGGGCCACATCCTTGGGAGCCACATCCTCGGGAGCTGCATCATCAGGAATCTCCTCCTTGAGGACTTCGTCCTCAGCTCCCCTGCTCTCGGAGACACTAGCGGAATCCTCCTCATCAGAGAGCAAAGCGGCAGCCTCTTCCTCCAAAGTTTATGCTTTTTCAATATCAGCAGAGAGGTCGAAGCCTCGAGCGTGCACCACATCGAGAGTTTCTCTCCGGGACTGTCTCCTGGCATGGTCTAGAGCACATGATAACTCAGCCTCAGCCGCAATGGAGATCTCCTGAACTTGAGTGTTATCAGCTTCGGCGTCAGCTTAGTACGAGGAAAAAAATGCCTCTACTTCAGATTTGGCTTTCGCAAGCTCAACGATTGAGTTAGCTTTGAGCTCCATGACTTTGCAGCTCCAAGCCGAGTTTTCCTCCTTTTCATTTTGGAGTTGGCACTCGATTGAAGTAAGCTGTTCACGAAGCGAATCTTTGTCGNTTGAGTTAGCTTCGAGCTCCTTGACTTTGCGGCTCCAAGCCGAGTTTTCCTCCTTTTCATTTTGGAGTTGGCACTCGATTGAAGTAAGATGTTCACGAAGCGAATCTTTCTCAGAGGAGAGACAGTCCATGTGTTGCTTCCACCCTAGGGTCTCGGCCTCTTTCATCTTGAGTTCTTCTCGAAGCTGCTCCACTAGGTCGCCCTTCTGCTGGACCTGAAAAGTTGATGTGTTAGTCACCTAATCGGATAAAATCATAACAAATATCCAAGGGATGTATTACCTTTTCAATACGCTTGGTTTGTTCTTGATGAGACTTTGCCAACTCGACTCGGAGATCCCTGACCTCCTATTTTTTCTGTACATAAAGTTGCTTAAGGCCATCCCTATCTTCCACCAGCTTCTTAATTTCGGCTTCACGTTGGGCTAGCTCGGTCCGACATTTGGAAAATTCTTGTCCGTGAAGCGACAAGGCCAATACACAAAGAAAAGGAGTTAAACTTAGAAAGATGAGAATTAAACTCGAGCGTAATTATGTAGGCAAAAACTTACTTGTTTAAGAAGCCTTTGGGCCTCATAAAAAATAAACGAGGCGTAAGGATCGGGACCATCCTCGATCCATGCAAGGCACTCCCGAAAAATGTCACTCCCTTCATGGGTCATTCCCACATCGGGAGTCCTCATGTCCTGGGCATCTCAGAATTGCCCTGCAGAGAACACCGGGCCTGGTGGCGAATCATCTACATTGATTACCTCGGGTGATTAACTTGGGATATTATCCTGTCTGTGAAGACCCTCAGAATTAGGCTCTTCGAGCTCATCCACCAAGTGTCCTCTGAGACGAGGCGCACTTTTTCCACCTAATGGCTCGGGGACTTTGCTCGAGCTCCCCTCCGAAATTTCTTCAGTTCGAGATTGAACCGCATCTGCCACCATCGGTTCAGTGGCCTTTGAAGTGTCAGTGCTTCCTCTTTTCCGAGCTACCAACAGGCAGCCATCATCTTCTCCCTCTTCACCGTCTCTATCTTCGTCCTCAGCATGAAGACGTTGGGCCTTTTGTGGAGATAGGGCCACGATATCGGCCTTAGGCTTTCTAAGCTTGCTTTTCTTTGGCTTCGGGGAACTTGCGGGCGACCCCCTCTTCCATTTCTTTTCCTTAGCAGGCTTTGGGATTTCTTCTTCACCGGAAGGGGGCGGCCGCATAACAACGATGTCTCTGAGGCCCGTATAAATATAAAAGTAAGTATTTTACTAAGGAACACAAATTTCCAAACAATAGAACTCACCATGATTTTTTGCTTCCATCGAAGTTTGGCCAAATCACGCCAGCTGCATTCGCCATATTATGAAGTAGAGGCCAGTAGCCGAACACAACCTGGGAGGTCCGGAACCGCACTAGGAAACAAAGAAACAACTGCATCACCATAAAGATATTAGATCAAGATAGGTATGGGATCGAGAAAGAGAAGGAAAAGTAGAATATTAGATCACAATTGATAAACATGTACATATGTTTCATGTTCCATTCCTGGGGGAATGGCATCCTCTCAGCAGGAATTAGGTCGGAGGTCCTGATTCGGACAAATCAGCTCATCCATCATCGGTCCTTGTCCTCATCAATGTTGGAGAAGAAATATTTTGAGGACCGCTGTTGCAGTTTTATCAGGCCACCCAATAAAGGCGAGGGATTTATAGCCTGATCAGATAGTCGAGGTAAACGGCATCCCCTTGACCTGGTCCGAAAAGCATCTAATCAGATTTACGATTTGCCATAATTAGGGGTATATCTGACCAACCGTCACTTGGTATTGTTGGTCAAAATCGAGAATGACTAGGTCTATGGGACCCAGGGTAGAATCTACGAGACCCAACGTGAACAGATAGGTGTACACGCTCAGGTACCCTTCTTTGTGAGTAGTAATATCCTCCTCAGAGGAAGGAATCACCACCTCCTTGTCCTCACAATGGAAATCCTTTCTCACCTGCTTGAGTTAGGCTTCGTTTATCAAAGAGATGTACCGAGACATGGGTTCACATCGAACAGGGACTGAAGCGGGTTTATCAATTTTAATATTGGAAGTTATTTTGCAGGGCCTGGGAATACACTCCTCGATACGAGGTGGCACCACCGTTCTACCTCTGGCCGACCGAGATGATGAAGAAGCTTTTTCTTTCTGAGGAACAGTTTTAGTTGTTTTAGGCATTGCGGTGTATAAATTCAAGAGATGAGAAGAAGTAGATGTTATAGTAAGAGAAAATTGAAAAGAGGGTGAACTCAAAGAAGTTGAAGGAACTAAAGAGATTTTAGGAATGATTGGAGAAGTAAAGTTTGCAAAAATTATGAAGTTGGCCTGCTTATAGAGGGATCTTAAGCATTTTGGGGAAGCCAAATAGCCGACCATCAGCCGCCTCCAATTAATGACTTAGGTAACTATGCGGAAGTGACTTTTCAATCATTTCAGCCGCTGACATCATGGTCTAGGCACCGGAGAATCGAAGATCAAATTGTTCCTTATCATATTACTCTAAGAAACGCGGGGACTATCTGTATATGGTCAAAATCAGGTATGTCCGATTTCCAGGGCTCAAGGGATTGCCTTTAAGATCGAGTTCGGGATGGATCGAGTTCGAGCTCGAGGGACCAAGATCGAGCTCAACGACAGATTATGAGGCTCGAAGAATCAAGTGTTCGAGGACTGTCGGAGCCCAATGTGACTGGCCTCTCGATAATGTCGTTATAAATTTGTAACAGAATGAGCAAGATTCCTGCCATGTCCCCAATATCATGGCGTAAATCTTGGAATAGATTTGTAAAAATTAGTGCAAATCCGTACTAGGTGCTTACACAGCTGTTCCAATAATATTCTTTAATGTAAATAGAAATGTACCTTATTTAGGGTTCCCCAATCATTTTTAAAGATCATCTAATCATTTGGAAAATAATATACTCTCTACTTTTCGTTCATTGTCCATCAGAATTGTCCTTTATCTTTTGTTGTTCTTACTTTATTGTTCTTGGTTCATCTCGAGGTCACTAAGCTCGAGATCGATACAGCTTAAGTAACACTGGTTTGACTCATTTATTTCCTTCATTTATACTTTATACTTCTTGATTATCAATTGATATTGAATTATATCACATGTCATTAAAACCACAAATCAAATTTAATTGTTACTCGTATTTTTGAGGTAAACAAATAGCAACCATCAAAGGATTTAGGATGGATATGATCACTTTATCCTAACAAGAGATCATGAGTTTGAACTTTGAGAATAAAATTTTTTAGCCGACAATGTTTTATTTTCTTTACACGATATAAATTTGAATTAATCAGAATACTGATGCGAGTATTGAATATCAAATGAAAAACACATACAAAAAATGATAGAACATTAAACTTCTTTCTTGTTCTTTGTTATTTTTATTTTCACATTTTTTTCTGTTTGATAAGTGCATCGGCCACCAGGGACTAGGGCTGCTTATCGGGCAGATCACACAGTTATTTACACTTAATAATTTGGCTTATCGATTATCAGCTTTTAAATGTACTAAACCGCTAGCCACCCGATAAGATATCGGGCGGATTGGTATCAGTTTAGCTATTATCGAGCGGTTATCGGACGGTTTATCGGACTATTTAAATTTCTGTTATAAAGTCCTATTTTGGCAACATACTGCTACAATTATATGTCTGCGCATACAGTGATCTGCACACATGCTGATACAATAGAAGGCAGCAAGTTATAACCACCTATTTTTCTTAAAAAGCCTTCAAAATTTAACTAAAAATTCATTAGTCAATGTTATTAGACGTGATTTTATAGAAACAAATTCCTTGAATCTTGATCTAGAAAAAAAATGGAAAGGAGAAAACATTGACGAGGCATTTATTTTAGCGGTAACACTTGTTAACGGGAATTGATACTCGATAGAAGCTATATCATTTGATAATCCGTCCCCAAACTGATAAGATGTTAACAATAAAATTTCAATTTGTTCCCCATCTGTTAAACCGATAACCCGATACCAATAAGCCATTAAGCAACTTTTGCAGCTCGGTTTTCAGTTTGGGTTCAGTTTTGAACACCCCTAACAGGGACCAGCTGGTTACTTCATGAGTTATAGTTGGACCAGCTGGTTAATTCATGAGTTATAGTACCAAATTGGGATAAATTAACATGGGGCCGGGGCCAGGGGTCTGAACAATAATCAATTTGAACTTAAGGTTGAAAAATCTCACGCATAATAATAAAAATACACGTTATAATTAATGAGAATTCATTGTATAGAAAATCACTTCTAAGTATCTTTAGTTATACCCTATCCCTTCCTTAAATCTGAGTAAGTAAAAGAAGAATTAACTTAAACAACTACCTATCTATATTGAAAATAATTGGTAAATATATAATATATGTATAATATGTGTATAATCATGTATATTTTATGTATATCAACTAGATAAAGCAAACAATAAATTCCACTAGCTATTTATGTAAAGATCTAAAGAAAAATGTGTTGCGACCCAAGCCAATGCCACGTATCTTTGGGCTTATGCCCGCACAGATTTATCCTTCGGGCTACGCCACCTCGAGCCCCAAAAGCGGGAGTACCGTTNCTAAAGAAAAATATGTTGCGACCCAAGCCAATGCCACGTATCTTTGGGCTTATGCCCGCACAGATTTATCCTTCGGGCTACGCCACCTCGAGCCCCAAAATCGGGATTACCATGTGAACTTGTGTCATGCCTTATAAAGCTCTTTACTTTCCTCTCCCATTCCGATGTGGAATTCGTCTAAGGTGACATGTGCACCCTTTATTCAGAAGCTTGACAGTCCAGCTTGATCCACCCTCATTGGCATGCCCTCCGCCAAGGGCATCACATTCATCCCCCTTGGGACTCAGCGTCCATGGAGGTTTTCCACCCCACCACCGTACTGAGGGAGATTCAGCTACGAAATAATATTTGTCTTGATCCAAGCCCATGGCACGTAATGTAGAATTTTTATTTCGAGCTACACCGCGTCAAGCCCAAAAATCATGCGTGTGAATTTTTATCATGCCTTATAAAGCTTTTGATTTTCCTTTCCCATTTCAATACAGGATTCACCTAAGGTTGTCCCTTTTTCAAAAGCTTATCAGTCTTGCTTGATCCGCTCTCATAATTCTGTCCTCCGTCATGGGCATCACATTCATCCCCTTAGGACTCGGCATCCTCGGAGGTTTTTCCCAACACCGTACTCAGTGCCGGGATTTTCATTAAGGGGAGTCAAATATAAGGAAACAAACTCACCAAGAAGTCAAGGGGTGTCATTATATAGTATATATACATATTAAAAAAAAAATACCGAGCTATNAAAAAAAATTACCGAGCTATATAGTGTAATTTTCCAGCGAAGGGGTGTCATGTGCATGTGGCTCCGACACTGACCGTACTGAAGGAGATTCAGCTCTGATATCGTATTTGTCACGACCCAATCCCATGGCACGTAATGTCAGCTTTGGGTCCAGGCCCGCCTAGCTACGCCACCTCAAGTCCAGAATGCGCGCGTGTGAACTCTTGTCATGCCTTAAAAATCTCTTGACTTTCCTCTCCCATTTCGATATGGGATTCGCCTAAGGT
>ML335327.1:0-37485 GCA_005239505.1 Nicotiana paniculata | reverse complement strand
ATACTCACAACCCGCTCCTGTCTACCACACTTACAATTCTCAACCATCTCATTACCAATCACCTATACCGGTCAAAACTTCCCTAGACCTCGTCCTAGTTTTGATCGCAGACCTCTAAAATAGTATACCGCCATCGCTGAACCCATCGACCAGTTGTATGAGAAGCTCAAAGCTGCTGGTTATGTCACCCCCATCCCTGTTGCAACCTCTGAGAATCCTTCTTAATGGGTCAACCCAAACAAGTCTTGTGCATACCACTCCGGCATGAAGGGGAACACCATCGATGAATACCGCTCTTTGAAGGACAAGATACAATCCCTGATTGACAACAAGGTCATCGTGGTAAAGGAATCCGCTCCAAATGTCCACAACAATCCTCTTCCGAACCATAAGGGTGGGGTCATCTACTTGATTGAAATAGAAGATTATTGGGACCCCAAGGGATCAATCAAGTTGATCGCAGAAGGCGATGATCCAAAGAAACCTGCAGTCACTCTCAACCCGATCATAGTCCAGATTCAGCCGTCTGAGGATGCTGAGGTAAATATGTCCATGCCTTTTGAGTTTGAAGCAACGTCACCTGCAAAGACACCAATATCGATTGAAGTTGAGTTCGTGTCTCCGGAAAATGCACCCGCACCATTTGAGGTTTCAATCTTGCCACCCAAGGCACAAATTCCACTTGAAGTAAGGATATCGGCACCAATTCCAGTGGCGATGTCGACCACGCCACCCTTCTATACAAATGTTGTACCATGGGACTATACAGCCGAGGCGAGAAAGAAAGGCAAAGTCAAGACTGAGGAAGCTGGTGCAGTGCAGGGTATGACAAGAACTGCTAGAGTCTATACCCCTGAACATCTAGCTGAATCTAGCAGGCAGACTTCCAATCGGCCTCCCATTATCGAGACAGGTCCGGAGGACCTTCGGAGGAAAGTACAGGCCAAGGAGTATTCAGTCATCGACTAGCTGAACAAAAAGCCAGCGCAAATATCCATCCTCTCTTTGCTGCAGAATTCCGAGATGCACAGGAATGCTTTATTGAAGGTGTTGAACGAAGACTATGTGCCAAACAACATCACTAGTGGAGAAATGGATAATATGGTAGGCCAAGTGTTGGAGAGTCACAAGATCACTTTCCATGAGGACGAGCTGCCTCCTGAAGGGTTGAGCCATAACAAAGCACTTCACATCACTGTGCAATGCGAAGATTATTTCATCACCAGAATCCTGATCGATGGGGGATCCAGTCTTAACATCTGTCCGCTGATAACGCTCAAGAAATTGGGTAAAGGGCTGCATGAGATAAAGGATGGAGCGATCAACGTGAAAGCCATCGATGGATCTCAGAGGTCCACCATTGGTGAGATTAGCCTATGCCTGTAAATGGGGCCAACCTGGTTCGAGGTGGACTTACAAGTGATAGATGTGCGAGCGTCCTACAATCTGTTATTGGGACGACCCTAGATCCATGCTGCTGGGGCCGTAGCATCAACGCTACATCAAGTAGTGAAGTTCGAGTGGGACCACCAAGAGGTGATTATTCAGGGTGATGGTAGCAACCCTATTTACAACGCCAGACTATTCCGGTGATTGAAGGAAGAAGGAAGCTAGGCGGAGAAACTTACCACCGCATTGAAAGGGTCAACGTTATCGACAAAGACAAATGGTGGGATAGCAAGATCGCAAGTATGATGAATTGGCGAGGGTACGAGCCAGGTAAATGGCTCGGGAATAACCTTCAGGGGATCTCCAAATCTATCAAACTCAAGAAGCGTGGCACCACTTTCGGTTTGGGATACAAATACAGTTGGGAAGAATTCAAAAACTGGTCGCCACCATGGTGCGGTCCTTATTACCCTTTGGAGCAACCAATACCGCATCTAGAGCAGACCTTCCAACAGGCCGACGTTATTTATGGATCATACGAAGAAGAAGCAGTAGCAATGAGGAACTTGTTTCTGAAGGACAGTGATATGGACTACTGTGTTATTCTTGAGGAGGAGGGGAGGAAGGCCCTTCCATACAGGCTGTGAGCAGAGGGAAGTACCTCAAGAATTGGACTGTCAGGACAACCAAAGCCCGACGAGCCTCGGGGTAGCAAGGCTAAAACAAGCGCTATTCATTGTTTTCTTTACAAAATGATTTCCTTTTTCGCATTTTAATTCCTGCAATAAGATCTTCAATGTTCAAAACAATCGTTCAATTTATCAAAAGCATTTTTTTTATGAATCAATATTTATTGCTATCATTTTTTCTCTCATTACTTTACTTATACAACATTACTATTACCTGTCTTGATGAACCAATGACTGTGACATGCAACGAGATAACACAGCAAACGGACGTGGATTGAGAAGAAGATGACATACCTGACAAGATTGTCAAAGAAGTTCAGAATTTTGAGAACAGACCTAAGTCCAACCCGGACGAGACTGAAATCATCGACCTGGGAGATTCAGAAAACATCAAGGAAACACGAATCATCATTCGTTTGTCGCTGTCAGAAAAGAAAGACTACGCAGAATTTCTAAAGGAGTATGAGGACATATTCGCCTGGTCGTATGACGACATGACTGGTCTAAGTGAATCTATTGTGGCTCACAAATTTCCAACCAATCCAATGTGTCCACCGGTAAAACAAAAGCTCAGTAAGTTCAAAACCGACATGAGTTTGAAAATAAAAGAAGAAGTCACCAAGCAGATCAACGCCAAGGTTCTCATGGTTGTTGAGTACCCGACATGGTTAGCCAACATTGTGCCAGTACAAAAGAAGGATGGGAAGGTCAGAGTCTGTGTCGACTACAGAGATCTCAACCAGGCCAGTCCGAAAGACGACTTCCCCTTGCCGAATATACATATCTTGATTGACAATTGCGCCAATCATGAACTACAATCATTCGTGGATTGCTTCACTGGTTATTATCAGATCTGGATGGATGAGGAAGACGCTGAGAAAACAACTTTTATTACACCAAATTTGAGATTCCATCTCTAAGAATTATACAAAAAGCTGAGCTCAGCGACGCAGAATGGGTAAAGAGCCGTTATGAGAAACTTACCCTCATAGACGAAAAGAGAATGAATGCAGTTTGTCATGGTCATTTCTATCAGAACAGAATAACCCGAGCCTTCAACAAGAGAGTCAAGCCTAGACAGTTCACACCGAGGCAGCTAGTGCTGAAGAAGATCTTTCCACATCAAGACGAAGCCAAAGGGAAGTACTCTCCCAACTGGCAGGGTCCGTATATGGTTCACCGGGTACTGATAGGAGGAGCACTTATACTCGCAAAAATGGATGGAGAAGTCTGGCCAAATCCAATCAATTCAGATGCAGTCAAACGCTACTATGTGTAATCTTTATGCTTTCTCAATGATGTAAATTGAACTACGCCTGAAAAAATTCCCGTTTAAGAGGGGATACGTAAGCAGCCCTATGGGTTCGGTCACAATTCAATAAAAATTCCATTTATCCCGCAATTGGAAACTGGGCAGAATTTTGAGGAGGATCCTCAAAATTCTGAAGCAGGTTCAGCCAATCGCCGCACGAGCAACAGCCAGAAGCATTCATCCATCCAACTGGGGTAGAATTTAGAGGAGGACCCTCAAAATTCTGAAGCAAGATCAGCCAATCACCGCACGAGCAACAGTCAGAGACATTCACCCATCAAACTGGGGCAGAATTTTGAGGAGGACCCTCGAAATTCCGTAGCAGAAGAGATTGCAATGTCCCGAGCTGTGTCACGGTCATCGGTTCATCCCAAAATTATTTTTTGAATCATACATTATGCTTTTACAAAATCATGCATGTTTGTTTTTGAAACAGCTTTGTTTAGCAACGCTACCCCAATAATATAGACAATATCATCAGATCGAGCCCAACAAGTCAAGAAAAGCCAGCGGGGATACGAACTAACCTCCCCACCCCATTTATAGAACTCACGATCTTTCTTTGGCTGTAGGAACTAAGGTTGCAAAATCCCTAAACGAACTGTCCGCCCAGGGGACAAACGTTGTCCAAAATACGTCTCTTAAAACTGCTGCACTTGCCTACGTTCGCACATGCCTCAATGCTCCGCAGTCACAATGCTCTCAATAATCACAATGCCACAATTCATCACCAACTAAGAATTCCTACTATCATTTTATTTCTTGCATAAGGCTACCATTCTGCCTTCCGAGACTAAACGTTGTCTCCATCTACATTTGCATCTTTGCATAAGGATACCATTCTGCCTTTCGAGGTTAAGATCTACCTCCATCCACATCATTGCATAAGGCTACCATTCTGCCTTCCGAGACTAAACGTTGTCTCCATCTACATTTGCATCTTTGCATAAGGATACCATTCTGCCTTTCGAGGTTAAGATCTACCTCCATCCACATCATTGCATAAGGCTACCATTCTGCCTTCCGAGACTAAACGCTGTCTCCATCTGCATTTGCATCTTTGCATAAGGCTACCATTCTGCCTTCCAAGGTTAAGCTCTACCTCCATCCACATCATTGCATAAGGCTACCATTCTGCCTTCCGAGACTAAACGCTATCTCCATCTGCATTTGCATCTTTGCATAAGTCTACCATTCTGCCTTCTGAGGTTAAGCTCTACCTCCATCCACATCATTGCATAAGGCTACCATTCTGCCTTCCGAGACTAAATTTCTGCATTTGCATCTTTGCATAAGGCTACCATTCTGCCTTTCGAGGTTAAGCTCTACCTCCATCTGCATCTTTGCATAAGGCTACCATTCTGCCTTCCATGGCTAAGATCTGCCTCCAATTTACCTTTCGAGACTAACCGTTGTCTCAAGCACTATTTACTTCACTTTCTTTTTGGGCTAAGCTCTGCCCTTTTATTCGAAAGACTAAGCTCTATCTCGTCAGCGTCATTCTATTGCATATGCATGGGCTGAAATATCGCCAACTCATCCAAAGGCGTCATCGTTCGGAGGCACAATTTTCATGGCCCGATTACACCATACCATGGCCTGAGGATCTCTTTCAAACTCTTCATATCATTATTCAAAGGCGTCATGGTTCGCAAGTGCTTGCCGACTTCAGCGCAAAAATAATGCCCGAAGTCGAAAAGGAAGACGACAGTACTTCCCCCAAAATGCACGACCTATGGGTCTTGTATACTGATGGTGCCTCTAACGTGTCAGGATCCTGACTGAGACTCGTGCTCGAGGTCCCAACAGGTGAAATAATTCGCCAGTCCATAAGGTGCCCTGATAGGACTCAAGTACGAAGCAAAACTAGAAGTCCTACGCTGCGACTCAAAACTCGTCGTCAATCAAGTCACAGGGACTTTCCAACTCAAGGAACAAAGACTACAGAAATACCAGACCGAGATCTGCAAACTGTTACCTCAGTTCGACGAATGCCAGCTCGACCAAATACCTCGAGCACAATACACCAAAGTAGATGGCCTCGCCAAACTAATGGCAGCTACTAAAATCATAACCGGAGAAGGGAACGTGGTTACTCCTCCACTCGTCGATCGATCAAATCGAGGTACGCACTATAAACCTAACTTGGGACTGGTGTAACCATATTGTTGCATATCTGCAGGACAGCGTGCTTCAAGAAACAAAAAAGAATCCAAAAAGCTTCGAATGCATGCATCCAAGTACAACATCATCTACAATGACCTATACAAAAGAACGTATAATGGACCCCTAGAAAAATGCTTAGGACCAAACCAAACACGGTGCGTCCTAGAAGACGTCCATAAAGGTAACTGCGGAGCTCATACCAGAAATCGGGCCCTAGTCAGATGCCTCATACACGTAGGGTACTACTGGCCCACAATGGAAAAATAGGTCGCCGACTTCGTTAAAAAGTGTAAACCATGCCTAAGATACTCCCCCATGATCCACCAAGCGGGCGAGCACCTCCACTCAGTCACCTCACCTGGCCCTTCATCAAATAGGAAAATAGACATAATCGGCCCCTTCCCCGAAGGACGAGGTCACGTACGATTTCTTTTAGTGACAACTGACTATTTTTCTAAGTGGGTGGAAGCAGGAGCATTTGTCGCACCCCATTTTTCTCACGAAATTGAGTTTCGACTTTTAATGAGACAACTCCCTTCCCTTTTGGGATGAGATATGAGATTTGAAGAGTCTCCATCCAACGAATTAGGGTGCTGACACCTAAAGCTAATAACTCATGAAACTAGTTTGCATCACTAGAGATCGGGTAAGGGCTTGAAATTACCTTGAGGGGAAGGTGTTAGGAACCCCTCGAGGTCCACAAAGGTGGGTCCCGACCGAACTTAATTAAGAGAATTAGTCATTAAAGGAAAATAAAGCAATTTAGACAACTATTTAAAGCAGGAATTAAAGGGGTCCTAAGTTTCTTAGCCTATAGTATCATTTCCGTGAAATACTTGCTAACTTTCCCCAAGTTGGGGTGCTACACATAGCATTAGAGCATAGGTCATCATCTCCTTTACTACCCAATTACTATCTTTCAGTTATTACCTAAGCGTTCTAATAACTTCTAACACGTGCCTTAAGTGTGCACTACTCGTCCCTTACCTATGGCCCTGGAGGTGTTTAGGACCTCTATTTAAGGTAGTTCTAGACTGACCTATGATGCTTAAAAATGAGAAAGCTAAGATACAAACAAAAATTCAGATAGGACTGTCACATAAGAGCAAATAGGGGCTCATGTTAACCTCCACAAGTAAACAACAAATTCACGCAATTCAGACAACTTTTATTAGTTTAAGACCCTATAGGCGGGATATCTAGATGAGCATAAATAGAATATAAGACATCAGTTTATTAAAATGGGCAGCGGTACCTATCAGTTTGCCTATTGATTTTAGTCCTTGAATCTGGGCATATTCCAGGCAGCAAGATATCACAGTTTTTAAGCCCAGAATTCTTAATAATCCTACAGGCCTGCCTGAGGTGATAACCAGAACAGAGTCTTATAGGCATGGTATCTAAATCTGTTAATTAGACCTATAACAATAAGTTATTGATTTTAATAGACGGGTTTTTATCCTTTAGACCCTATAGGCATACTTTCGAATTGGCAGAATTAGTTTACTCCTATAGGCATGATTTCTAGGTGTTAGAAACTGATTTTTTTATCTTCTATAGGCATGGTATCTAAGTCATATATGGGCAGAATTTTAAGCAATTTGTGGGGAAGATTATTATTCAGATAGATAGAATCCTATAGACATGATCATTAATGCATGTATGTTATAAAATATGCACAGATCCTATGGAAAGGATTTCAAATGAAGGGGGTCTATAAACAGGACTTCTAGTTATGTGAGTAAAATATAGAACAAAGCAATTTAGAAAATCCTATAGGCAGGATCTCTAAACAATTAATGGCAATCACACAACTTGATCAACANCCCCCCCCCCCCCCTCCCCCTCCCCAAATCTGTTATTAAAGAGATTATTACAGCTCGAAAAATGAAGAAATTGCATAATACTAACCATTATACTATAGGGAGCGTTCATAGGCCCAATATAAACCTGGGAACCAACCCTTCCAACAGAACAACTTTGGAGTATAGCAATGATCCATCCATGGAACATTAAAAGCCAGGATTCCAGTGTGTCAAAGTTCCCAAGGGCCTCAGAAGACCCAGGGCAATGCTCACACCAGAACCACATTCAGAAGATAGTTCAAGATATTGGAAAACCAATCCCAGTGTGTTAGAGTTCAAAGGAGTCTCAAGTAGACCCCAGGAAGTGCTCACACAGGAGTGGCTGGGAACCTAAATGACTAGAAGTAGTTTTTGTTTTTTAAAAAATCAGTACATAAAGGGATAAGGGGCAGGTTTTAAAACAGTTGGATTTTAGAAGAAACAAGATTCAGAACATAGAGTTGCAGGCAGAACTGCACCAAGAGGATGTTGATACCCAATTTTACCTCAAATTATTTTTAATTTGCATATATACCTTAAAAATAAGGTTTTCATAACAACTGGTATTTTTCTATAACTTTCCCACATTCTTATTAATTTATTTTTAATTTATCCAGTATCTTATTCCTAATAATTAATTATAAAATTGCATTACAAATGATTTCCAAAAAACTTTTCTTGACTTAACACATTATTTTTTGGTCCTATTAAGATCAAATTATTTCACAATTAGCCAGATTGGCACTCTTTGGCTATAATTGCAATAACTTTGTAATTATAGCCTAATCATATGTTTTATGCTATTTTATCTAGTAATTAGTCATTTATATTTTTAAATACTGGTTAATCATTTTAATTTTATTTTATTAAGCATCAATTTCATTTTTTATAATTATTATCTATTTTTATAAATTACTTATCTATTTTAATTGGGTATTTAATAATTAGCCATTTTTACTTAAGTTCTAGTCTAATTAAACTCGGACCCCTGACCCAATTAATTAACCTAGACCCCAGCCCAACTAAATTAGCCCAATGACCTAAGCCCAATTTCTTAAATTACCCGACCCAATTCCCCTTTTAATCTAAGTCGGTGATTAATTCAAATCAACGACCCAAATCTCTACCTACCATAATTAACACCCTAAGACTACCCCCCTCTCTTATTTTCCCCCGCTTCATTATCTCACCCGTCTCGCTATCTCCCTTTCTAGGACTCTCTAGAACCTTCCCCCGTTTGAGCTACTGACCTCCCTTCTCCGGCCACCTCTTTGGCGGAAACCATGGAGGTCTCACCTCATACCAGCCTTATGGCTCCCCCCTTTCGCATGTGTGTCATCGTTCGAGGCTCTCAAGTGAACCAATGGCGGTCCACTCACCTCCATGATCTCATTCCATATTTCTGGCCACCCATGGCCATTCGAGTAAGATCTTTACACCTTTCGGTTAAAACCAGTAAGACTTTGAGTTTTCTTCTTCCTCTTTTTTGGGTTCTCCTAGAAACCTTAACTTCAAACCTTCTGATCTTTCAAGATCTGTAACAGATCTATGTGTATTTCGAGGTTCTTACATGTTTTCTTCGAGAAATATCCTTGTTTTCAAACGATTTCTTCACTATCTAAAAACTAGGGTTTTAGTAAGAACGATTCATCTTCTGATTTTAAGAGTTTTCTACTATTTTTGAACGATTCTCTTATGCTTTCTTGCTAATTGACTTGTTATGCTAGAAGCCCTAATTCTTAGGTTGTCTCTGACAACAAGTTCGATTAATCCGTATTTGTATATGTTCCTCATGAATATTTGGTGCTTTCATGCATGTTCTATGTATTCTTATTCTCCTTGCTCTAATTTGTTGCTTAGGGCTCTGATTCTCTACTTTTCTTCTAACTATTTGCTTAGGGTTTTCCTGATTTTTTTCAATATGTGCTAATTATCGTCTAATAATTCTGATTAGTTGTTTTTGACTGTTTACATAAGATTCTTTACTGATTTTATGTATCTCCCTCCAAACTGTGATATTTTCCCTGGAATATGTGACTTTGTGTATTTTCCTTGTAATTCTGTACTAATTCTCGAATTTTTTCATCATTTGTGGGAGGCTTTCCTTAATTAGGACTGATTCTCTGTGATTTTAGTCCCATCCGCAATCCCTGTGATTGATTTGTTAAAATTAAAAGGTATCCAACCTTATTTATGTGTTTCAACTTGCTGTCAACTAATCAGTATATATTATCCTTATGTGAAATTATGTATTTAGTCTTTATCACATGCTACATGCCTTACCACTCTTATTTAGCTCATGATTGATTCTTTCCTTATATGACACCAAGTATGACCGTTTGAACTAGGACTCCCTAATTAAAGGGAGTCCAAGTCTGTGATTGATTCTAATTGAATATTGATTGATGAATCAGTACTTGTTACCTTATTTTATACTCGTTTTGAAAAGCTATAAATACTCTACTCTTTCATTAACACGAACACACACACAGACAAAAGCATACTCATTTCTCTCTCTCTTACTTTCCTACACACCCTCTCTTATTGACTACTGGCTACTCAGTCGGCTGAAAGCCAAGACTGAGTAACTTATTACTGCTCACTGCTCTACTTGCTCTACTGCTCTCTTGCTCTGCACACTACTGTCCTATTGCTCTACTTCTCTGCACACTATTGTTCTATTCTCTCAATCTTGATTGGTATGTCTTCTATTTGATTTACAGCATCCAAAACACCATGTTTATGTTCATATTGCACTTTCTCTTATTCCTTTTGTGCTTCTACTTGTGGTTCTAGTGTTTACCCTGTAACTAGCATATCTATCATGTCTATGTGATTTCCCTTCCCCTTATTTCAGCATGTCTACTACTCCTTCTATTTGTTTGTTACAATTCTGCCTTACTCCCTAACCCCAGTACATTGTCAGTATGTATTCATGATCCTCTTAGCTACTAAGTAATCCTGAACCCCTTCCCTGAACTTAATATGTGAACCCGTTTGGCATCCCTCAATCTAATGTCGTTAAGCTCCTGGCATGAACATTTTGTGATAGAATTTGCTGTGATTGTTTAAGTCATGTAATACTTTCAGTGTGTAAAATGTTCTTTCACATGTGAACAACTTGTCCCCAATTCCCCTTTCCCCTGTTTGTGTTTTATATGTGCTATTCTGATTCTAAGATTGTCCTACTCACATTCTTTCAAACTAGTTTTCACCAAAGAAAACTCTTATATCACTCTCCAAAACCATTTTCAAACTATTTTTTTTCAATTCAACTCTTTTCTAAACAATATCAAGCACTCTCACATACTATTAGAAGTCTAGGTTCTGCCTTCTAATGTGTGACTGCTTAGGGACCCTTATGAGCTCCCTCTAAACTCTGACACTTTAAGGCTGGATCTTCCATGCTGCACTTACTCTATCTTGGCTATGAAATCTGGGTGTGAGCACTACCCGGGATCCTTTGAGGTCCTTAGGGAACTCTAACACATCCGAATTATGAAAGGCTGTGAAACATTACTTGGCATTGAGGACATGGAGATTTGGGCCTATTTTGTAGGCTCCCTATAGTATAACTTCTTCTTTTCATTATTCAATTATGTAATTCATGAAAATGGCATGTAATAATTGTTGTAAACAACTCTGGGGTTGGATAGTGAAAATGGGTGGGTGATATGCATGATGTAGTATAATTAAGGGTAGAGACTATATTTCCAGGTTTATTTTCTCTATGTGCAATAACAGCCATGTTTAGGTACAATATGTCATGCATTAGATATCATGCTATTTAGGATTTATATGTACTGTTTTCAGCATGTCATCATTCATTTCCCTCACTTAGAGATCCTGCCTATAGGACAAATAATTAAGTAAATTGTTATTATGTGATTCTGCTCATATAAACGTGTCCTAAAGCTTCATTTAGAAGTCATGTCCTGGAATAAATAATGGTAACAAAAACTGCAATCATGTCTCATCATGCCATGTACACTTAGAGATCCTGTTTAGAATAAACAACACTAATAAACTTGTCATGTTTACATCTCCTGAACCATGTTTAAACAATGCAATATTTGTGCATTTAGAGATCATGTTTTGGCTTCTGATTTTGCATCATTCTGCATCTCTGTGCACTAGATACCATGTCCTTAGGATTTCATCTTACTCGCTTAAATACACCTACTGATGCATGAAAAGGAATAAAACAACTTCACACAATTCTCGCAATCAACTGGTAATAATTCTGAGCTCTGAACACCTAGAACAACATGTGTAGGTAACAATTTGCAACAATCCCTCTAACAATTCAGATAATTAGTATACTCTGTCCCCCGCCTAGGCAAGTCTTAGGTAATTAGCCATAAAGAAATAAAATCAGTATTGTCCTTTGTGATTAGTGTTCAACTGTCAGCATGTTTAAAACCAGTAGGCAAGCCTGATTAAGACTTCCTCTCTGAGTTATGCAATGCATATGTCTTTGTGTTATCACTTAGATACCATGCTTAGGATCTGAACCTGAATCTGGACCTTAACTATGTATGAGTTATGTTGTTTATGTGTACTTTGTGTGGAGGTATACTTGAGCCCCTTAATTGCTTTCCATGTTCTTCCCTTATATGCAGTCCTACCTATTTTGTTATCTGTCGCCCTAGAATTTTTACCTTTAAAACCTGAGGGTCTTCCTAGCACCTCCCGTAGGATAGGAGCCTAATTTCCTTCGGGACTGATAGGAAGGTACGGGTAACGGCATGCAATAGAGGTCGAGATCAACACTCAATTTAGTTACTTTTATGGGGTGGGAAAGGGTAGAATATGGATATGATGATCAGTGCGCTAATACCACGTGTAGCCTCTCTTCGAGGAGTGATTACCGGGTATTGCATTGACGTGATCCATATTATTATAAACCTAGGATACCCTTTATATGCTTAGATTGTAATTCTTTTCAATATCTAGCATTAACTTTAATTGTTTCTAAACCTATGTGTACTTAGACTAAATCCCCTACTATTTGAGCCATATTTGTTTCTTTGCTAATTGTACAAGATTCACAAAAGTTGTTTAGCCGGGAACCACACTTGTGGATCCTGAGGGGTGCCTAACACCTTCCCCTTAGAATAATTTCAAGCCCTTACCCTATATCTGGTTGACAATGTAGTTGTAAATGAACCTATTTGGTGTCCTAACACACCTTTAAAAATTGCTAGGTGGCGACTCTCAAAAACACCAACCCCTTTCCCAAAAGGAAAGACTTGTCTCTACCGAATATCATAAACCCGATCTCCGCAAGGAAAGAGGAGGCGCGACAGAGGACAAACAGAATTCATGCTCAAACTCATAGCTCAAATAAATTGAAGTCTAGTGAATTTAAATATTTAGACTAGTACTTATCACATAAGAAGTTAGACAAAACAATTGAGTTGGCCAGATATATGAAATAAAATGACAAGGCAGGGAAATTAAGCAACAAATTGACTGGTTACATGTTCATAGTGTGAAAAGTTCATAATAGGTATGGAATTAAAAAATAGCGCATGAAAAAAATTGAACCTTAGACTAACCTATGAGAGGATTCATATTGTTCGAAATAACTTAGTCCTAAGTTAACAGTGTTACTAAATGAGATCATATAATCATGTGAAAGACAGAATTGATTCAGGCTAGTCAAGCAAAGTGTAAAGAATGACATTGCAAAGGTTAGGGCATACCAGTTAGGGGATAGAGTAAACAGGAATATGAAAGCAATTGGAATCCAAGAGTCTAGCCTTGTCTTTCAGCCGGCTAGACAATGCAGCAAATCAGAGTGATAGAAAGAACTCAAGTGAGTGTGTGAATGTAAGAGTGTGAGCTTGTGTCTCAGCGTGTGTTCTTAAAATCAGAACAAATGAAAGGTTTATATAGCAACAGTAGTGTAAAACCAAATAAGGCAGGAGAATCAATTGCACACAAATAAGGCATCCAACATCAATTAATCAATAAATTAGGGCTTACGGGAATAATTGACAGTAAGGGTAACTTAAATTAAGGAGAGTCTTTCACGGAATAAATCAGTAGACAAGATTGAGACTAAATAAGGTAAGTAGTAAATCCAGAAATCAATTATACGTCAGTCAAAACAATCAAAATCCAGAAATCGAGCCAGTAATATAATTAAGGAAAGGAACACTAATTACGAATCACATATAAGGCAAGAATCTAAATAAGGAAATAACAGTATTAAGGAAAACACAGTTTCAAAACCCTAATTAGTCCGGTAAATCAATTAATCATTTTAATTGACAGTGATAAGGTGAACGGGAAAAATATTATAACAAAAAGTCGAGTAATGAAAAACCCTAAAGTGTAAAGACATAGAGATGAAACTTAGTCGAAAAAGTAAAATAAGAAATCCAGAGTTAACACTTAAATATTTTCAAACATTTTGCAGAAACTTAAAAAGATGACACCCTAGAGCATAAAGACACAGAGATGAAATTCAAGTGAAACCAGTTGAAAAGGTAAAGGAAGAGAATCATAGTTAAACACTTAAACATTCAAAAACTTTTTTTGCAGAAACTTGAAAGAAAATCGAAACCCTAGCTTTTTAGGGAAAATGAAAATCGGTTAACAAAATAACAGAACCTTAAAGGAAAATTAACAAACAAACTCAGACCACTTCATATCTAAAAAGATATGAATGGTTTTAGCCGGAAATAGTAAAACATAAGAAGAGGTGAGAAAAATTCGGTTTGAAACCAGATATTTGAAGTCATGAAAACACAAAATTATACTACTCACAGACATGGGGTGAATACGGACAGACTCATCGAGAAAACAAGGGATCTGAACCAAGTCTGTTCGAATCCCTTTGAGATTCCCTCAAGTAACATGAAAATCGAACAACCAGTAGATATAGGAGGCCAGATAAGGCCTGAGATTGAAGAAAGAACCAATGAATAAAAGGAGTTTTGGTGACGGCGGGCTAGGGTTAGGAGGAGGGTGAGAGAGAAGCGAGGAGGAAAGGCATTCAGAGGCGGCGGGTTTTTAGAAAATGAGTAGGGTTTGGGGTCGTTTGGTGTAATTAAAAAGGAAAGGATATCTTGGACCGTTAATCTCCTGAGATCAACGACCATGATCGAATTTGGGGTTGGACGGGTTATACGAATTGAGTTATTGGGTTCGGGTACTAGGTTATGGGTTGGTTTAATTGGGCTGGTCTGGAAAACAAATTAAAAGAGGCCATTTGTTAAATACCCAATTAATCCGATAAAATAATTTATAAAATAGCTAAAAATGATTAAAAAATGCTATTTATGCATGAAAAATGATTTAAAATAATTATTTAGTTCTATAAAAATATAAGAGGTCATCTCCGTTTAAAACATAAAGTAATTATGCGCACACATTATTGCAAAGTTATTGCAATTATAACCTACCAATAAGAAATATATTTATGTATAAAATAATTAAAGCTTAATATAAATAGAAATAATAAAATTAGGCAATAAAATTATTACAAAATCATTTGTGATGTAATTAGCAATTATTTGGATAATAAAATGATGGAGAAATTAATTAAATTCCTTTAAAATTACAGAAAATTATGGAAAAATATTAATTGATGCCCATGCATTATTTTGAAAAATATATATGCATTTTGAAAATAATATAGGGAAAAATTAGGTATCAACAACTGCCCCTCTTTACCCAGGAAGGATGAAAGAGTTGTCGGGTAAAGATATGATGGCCAATTTTGACTGGATAGATCTATCTGAGAGATATAGGTCGCATTCTGGTTTCCGAGCTGCCTACATATCCATGGATTTACATGAATCAGGACGCGTGTAGTTCTAGATTCATCGGCGGAATAAACTGAGGAAGTTATCACAAGGACGGATACAAGGTTTTGAATAGGTGAAACGGTTATGGTGAGTGGTCAGGTTTGAAATGGTATGAAGGAACTGGAGCGGGATTTCTCCTGTCGGAATAATGGTTACTCATCGGGTCACCTGCAAATCAGAAGATGTACTGCAAGCATATACGTATAAATTTGCGTGAATTTAGACATGATGCAAATTCCCTTCGGACCATGAAAACTGTCCTCAGACGGTTGAGGATGACGTCCTTAGACCATGATGTCCCGGGCTGTGAGTTGTGTGTTAAGGGATTCGCAGGCCATGAAATGATGTTCTCGGGCCATGAGAATGGTGCCTCCGAACCATGACGTCGTTGAATAATGATGTGCAAGTTTGAGAGATCCTCAGGCCATGGCATGGTGTCTTCCGGATATGAGGATGGTGCCTTCGTACTATGACTCCTTTGGACAAGTTGACTATATTCAGCCCATGAGGTGCAAAGACATGATTCTAGAAGCAACAAGACAAGGCTTAGTCTTGTATGATTTGTATAATGCAAGAGAGATAATGTTTAGTCTCGTGGGGGATTTGGGACGGTGCTTAGTCCCATGCAAAGGGAAGGCCACGCTTAGCCTTATGCAAATAGGGAGGCAGGGCTTAGCCTCATTGCAAGTTTTGGGACAGTGCTTAGTCCCATGCAAGGAGAAGGCAATGCTTAGCCTTATACAAGTAGAGAGGCAGGGCTTAGCCTCATGCGGGTGGGGAGATAGAGCTTAGTCTCATGCAAAATTTGAGACAGTGCTTAGTCCTATGCAAAGAGAAGGCAATGCTTAGCCTTATGCAAGTAGATAGGCAGGGCTTAGCCTCATGCAGGTGTGGAGACAGAGCTTAGTCTCATGTAAAATTTGGGACATTGCTTAGTCCCATGCAAAGAGAAGGCAATGCTTAGCCTTATGAAAGGTGGGAGGCAGGGCTTAGCCTCATGCAAGGTGGAGACAAAGCTTAGTCTCATGCAAAGATAAGAGTAAGAGCGAAGTATTCTGAGCTGACAATGTGTTTCATGCATAGTGATTGTATTGTTGCAACGGTATTTGTCGTGATGATATAGTCATGCGTCCAAAGAAAAACTTGTGAGTTTTGCGGGGGCGAAGGTTGGTTCGTGCCTTCGTCTGCTTGACTTGCTCCGTTCTGTCTGAAGATCCTGTCCACACTATTAGGGTAGCGTTTTCTAAAGCAAAGTTTCTTTTCCAAAATCATGCGCGCATAATTTGCAAAAGACATAGTAGTATATAGTTTNGGGGGGGGGAAGGTTGGTTCGTGCATTCGTCTTCTTGAATTTCTCCGTTCTGTCTGAAGATCCTGTCCAAACTATTAGGGTAGCATTTGCTAAAGCAAAGTTTCTTTTCCAAAAGCATGCGTGCATAATTTGCAAAAGACATAGTAGTATATAGTTTAGAAATTAGTTAGATGAACCAGTAACTGTGACATAATCAGAGACATCGCAACTTCTTCCACCGTAGAATTTTGAGGGTCCTCCTCAAAATTCTGCCCCAGTTAACTAGATGACTTTTCTGGCTGCTCCATACGCTGCGGTTGGCTGAACTTGCTTCGGAATTTTGAGGGCCCTCCTCAAAATTCTGCCCCAGTTTTTGATTGTGGGGGAAATAAATTTTTTATTAAATTGTGACCGAACCCACACGGCTGCCTACGTATCCCCTCTTAAATGGGAAGCAGGTCGAGCGTAGTTCGATTTACATCATATGAAGAAGCATAAAATGGTTTACACATAGTATCTTTTGATTGCATCTGAATTGATAGGCTTTGGCCAGCTTTCTCCGTCCATCTCTGCGAGTATGAGTGCTACTCCTATTAATACCCTATGAACCATGTAAGGACCTTGCCAGTTGGGTGAGAATTTTCCCTTGGATTCATTTTGATGTGGAAAGATCTTTTTCAGCACCAGTTGTCCCAGTGTGAACTGTCTCGACTTTACCCTTTTGTTGAAGGCTCTGGTCATTCTGTTATGATAAAGTTGGCCGTGACATACCTAATTCATCCTCTTTCCGTCTATGAGGTCTAGTTGCTTATAGCGGCTCCTTATTCATTCTGCATTGCCGAGTTCGGCTTCTTGTATGATCCTCAAAGAAGGAATTTCCACTTCGGCGGGATGGAAACTTGACTACCATAAACTAGCAGATAGGGAGTTGCCCCGGTTGATGTGCGGACTGTGGTACGATATCCAAGTAAGGCGAATGGTAGCTTCTCGTGCCATTTTCTGTGATTCTCTACAATTTTCCTTAGTATCTTCTTGATGTTTTTGTTGGCATCTTCCACCACTCCATTCATTTGAGGCTTATATGCTGTAGAATTTTTATGCTTGATTTTGAAAGTTTCACACATGGCTTTCATTAGTTCACTGTTGAGATTGGCGGCATTGTCGGTGATGATGGACTCTGGAACTCCAAATCGACAAACGATTCGGTCGCGGACAAAATCCGCAATGACCTTCTTGGTCACAACTTTGTAAGATGCAGCTTCAACCCATTTGGTGAAGTAGTCGATGGCCACCAGAATGAAGCGGTGCCCATTTGAGGCGGTGGGATCGATTGGACCAATGAAGTCCATCCCCCAAGCAGCAAAGGGCCAAGGTGAGCTCGTTGCATTAAGCTCGTTTGGCGGCACTTTTATCATGTCTGCATGTATCTGACATTGGTAGCATTTCTAAACATATCGGATGCATCTATTTCCGTGGTCATCCAAAAGTAACCGGCCCTGAGTATCTTTTTGGCCAAGACAAGGCCATTCATGTGTGGAGCGTAGGTTCCGGCATGTATCTCCTCGAGCAAAGAAGCCTATTTTGCGTCAACACGCCTTAACAGTCCCAGATAGGGAGTTCTCATGTATAGGGTTCCTCCGCTTTGGAAGAAGTGATTGGACAATCTATGAAGGATGCGTTTCCAAATATGGTTTGCATGCTCTGGGTATTCTCCTTTTGTCAAATATTCTTTGATGTTGTTGAATCAGGGATTTTTGTCCGTCTCTTCTTCAATGTGAGCACAATATGCCGGCTGATTATGGATCCTTACTGGAATGGGATTGATGAAGTACTTGTCTAGATGTTGTATCATTGATGAAAAAGTAGCCACTACGTCAGAAAACTCGTTCTGAATCTTGGGGACATGCCGAAACTCTATTTTGGTGAACCTCTTCTTCATTTCTTGCACATTTCTTGGTGGCGCAGAAAAGTATTCCTTGATCTTGTCAAAATCCTTTTGAAAATCCTTGGTCCAACTGGTTGCAGCATCCTTCTTCATCATTTTGAAAATCGGCTCACATATTACTGTGGACTGTGCTATTAAGCCGTTGATGTAGTTGAGGCGTCCCAGGAAACTCATCACATATTTATTGCTTTTTGGTGGTGGTAATTCTTGGATGGCTCTGACCTTTGATAGGTCCAATTCTATTCCTCGGCGACTCACGATGAATCCCAATAGCTTTTCGGCAGGAACCCCGAATGCACACTTTGTAGGGTTTAGCTTCAGGTTGTATTTTTGTAATCGGTCAAAGAATTTCCTTAAGTCTGCTATGTGATCTGTGTCCTTCTTGGATTTAATGATGACATCATCCACATATACCTCTATCTCTTTATGTATCATGTCATGAAAAGTAGTTGTCCTGGCCCTCATGTAGGTGGCCCCAACATTCTTTAGACCGAACGACATCATTTTGTAGCAGTGCACTCCCCATGGTGTAATAAAGGCTGTTTTCTCAGCGTCTTTTGAAACCATCCAGATCTGATGGTAACCTGCGAAGCAATCTAAAAAGGAATGGAGTTCATGTTTGGCACAATTGTCGATCAGAATGTGTATATTTAGCAGCGAAAAATCATCCTTTGGGATGGCTCTATTGAGATCCCGATAATCAACACAAACTCTGCCTTTCCCATCCTTCTTCGGAACAGGCATAATGTTGGCTAACCAGATTGGATATTCAACTACCCTGAGGACCTTGTCTTTGATCTTCTTAGTAACCTCCACCTTGATTTTCAAGCTCATGCCCGGCTTGAATTTCCTGAGTTTCTGCTTGACTGGCGTACACATTGGATTTGTGGGCAACTACTGGGACACAATGGAGGTGCTTAACCCGGTCATATCATCGTATGACCATGCAAAGATGTCCTCATATTCTTTCAGGAATCGAGTGTATTCCTCTTTCTCTGACGGTGAAAAATGGATGCTTATGCGGGTTTCCTTGACGGTTTCAGAATCTCCCAAGTTGACTATCTCAGTTTCATCCAGGTTGGACTTGGGCTTGTTCTCAAAATCCTCTACCTCTCTGACAATCTCTTCAGGTATTACCTCTTCCTCTTCTGAATCACTGTCCTTTTGTTGCGTTGTCTCATTACATGCCATAGTTGTCGGTTCATCAAGATAGGAAATAGTAACGCTATAGGGATAAAAACATGAGAGAAAGCAGTAATAATACAACATCGAGCTATTTAAAGCATTAAGAAAAATGATTTTCAGTATCTCAAATTACATATTGGGAACATTGAAAATATTGTTTAAAACAAAAACACAAAAGTGGAAATCATTTTCAGAAAAAATAAACAATGTTATTCAGCCTTGCTACCCCGGGGCTTGTCGGGTCCTTGATGGTCTAACAGTCTAGTTCTTGAGGAATTCTTCTCTCTCCACAGCTTGGATGGTAGGGCCTTCCTCCTTCTCCTCCTCGACGATCACGCAACAGTCCATATCATCATCTTCCAAGAACAAATTCCTCAATGCTGCCAATTCTTCTTCTTCCTCTGACCCCCATATAACATCGGCCTGATGAAAAGTATGACTTAAGTGTGGTATGGGATATTCAAGATGGTAGTATGGACCACGCCACGGTGGTGACCAATCATTGTATTCTTGCCAGGTGTATTGATACCCCAGCCCAAAGGTTGTACCATGGTGCTTCAATTGTACTGGTTTGGAGATACCTTGAAGATTTTTACCAAGCCCTTACCAGGTTCATACCCTTTCCATGCCAATATGCTTTCTATCTTGCTACTCCACCACTTGTCCTTTTTGATTGCATTAACACGCTCAATGCGGTGGTAAGTTTCTCCACCTAATCTCCTTCTGTTTTCAACCACCGGGACAGTCTGACTGGTTTAAATGGGGTTACTCCCATCTCCATGGATGATTACTTCTTGATGATTCCACTCGAATTTCATGTCCTGGTGCAAAGTAGATGCTACATCCCCAGCGACATGTATCCAAGGTCATCCCAACAGCAGATTATAGGAGGCTGATATGTCCAGCACATGAAACTCAACATCAAACCAAGTGGGACCCATCTGCAGGCAGAGACTAGTTTCTCTAATTGTAGCCATTTGAGACCCGTCGAACTCTTTCACATTCATAGTCCTTGCTCGTATCTCGTGTAAACCCTTGCCCAACCTATTCAGAGTTATCAACGGGCAAATGTTGAGGCTAGATCCTCCATCTATCAAAACTCTGGTGATAAACTTATCTTCGCATTGCACCGTGATGTGTAGTGCCCTGTTGTGAATTAACCCTTCAGATGGAAGTTCGTCCTCATGGAAGGTGATCTTATGTCTTTCTATCACTTGCCCCACCATATTAGCCATTTCTCCGCTAGTGATGTTATTGGGAACATATGCTTCATTCAATACCTTCATCAGAGCATTCCTGTGTGCCTCAAAATTTTGCAGCAACTACAGGATAAATATTTGGGCGGGGATTTTGTTCAGATGATCGACGACAGAGTACTCCCTTGCCTGTACCTTTCTCCAGAGGTCATCTGGACCAATCTCAATAACGGGCGATTTACTGGAAGCTTGCTTAATGTCTTCTCCCAAATGTTCAGGTGTATAAACCCTTCCTGTTCTAGTCATTCCTTGTGCAGCACCAGATTCTTCCATATTCGACCTTTCTTTTCTTCTAGCCTCGACCACATAATCCCAAGGTACAACATTGGAACTGAAGGGCGGTGTGATTGCCACCGTCAGAATGAAAGGTGTGGCCATCTCCACCTTAAATGGAGCATGTATTGCTGCAGATGAGGTCAATTCTACCTCAAAGGGAGATGATGCGACTATCTCAACTTCAACTGGCGGCTGTACCTATACCACAATGGGATTGAGCGTGACTGCTGGCTTCTTAGGATCATCACCTTCTCGAATAAGCCCGATTGACCCCTCGGGATCCCACTCTTCATCAGTTTCTATTACATTGACCCCTTCGCCCCTATGATCTGGGAGGGGATTGTTGCGGATATTAGGTGCAGTTTCCTTTGCTTGTATGACCTTATTATCAATCAACGTTTGGATCTTGTCTTTTAATATGTGACACTCGTCAACAGTGTGTCCCTTCATACCGTAATGGTACGCACAGGTCTTGTTTTGATTGACCCATTGAGATGAATTCTCCATTGCCACAGCGGGAATAGGGGTGACATAACCAGCAGCTTTTAACCTTTCGTACAACTGGGTGGATGGGTTCAACAATGGCGGTGTACTGTCTGGGTGGTTTGCGGTCAAAATTAAGCCTGGGTTTTCGGTAGTTTGGACAAGTTGGAGGTGACTGATAATAGGATAGTTGGGAATTATAGGTATGGTAGGTGGTAGCAGGTTGGGAATATCTGGGAGGTGATAGTTGGTATGTGGGTGGAGGTGTTTGGTATACAAATGGAGTTTTTGGGCCTTGGGCAACCATTACTGTTTCCACTTCTTTCTTCCTTGATATGCCACCTGATTGCAATGCTTTGTTCGTGGCCTGCAGTGCCTCAAAATTCGTCATCATTCCACTTTTAATACCTTCCTTGATCATTTCTCCGAGCTTGATGATATCAGAGAACTTGTGATTCTTGATAACCATTAACCTTTCATAATATTGTGGATCTTTCTCCCTAATAACGCCCAACTGTGCCTTATAAAAAACAAAGCGGTCGTTGTAAATATAATCCGGTTTAAAGTCCAGAGTCGAATCCTTAGGGAACTAACCTATTTGTTACAACTCTCAGTGATGCTAATGTAAGCTCAGACACTTTTTCGGGTGCAGTATTTTTATCAATAATTGTTTGGTTTTATTAACTAAAAGCCTGATATTAAAACTAACAATATTTAATATTAAAGGTAAATCAATGGTAGAAAGATCTAGGGCAGTGATTTCCCGAATTGCTAAACTAATTCTGACTCTTTCACTATATTCTCACCGTGTTACTCTAAGAGGATTATGAGCTATGGGTTATTGTAATTATCTCTCGATCAACTACAATAATTTACTAGAGCATTCTCTCGAACTACTCTAGATGATAACTTATGCAGCTCTAATTTATCCCAACAAAGTTTCGTTATCTCTAACCCCACTTTTAAATTCAAGTAATGAATCTCTTCAATTACCTAAAGGTGGTGTTGTTCAACAACAATCTAACCTGGTGTTCTTTCTCAAGCAACACCAAGCAAGTAGACACGATTAATCAAGGGCCCATTCAATTAATCACCATAAAAAACACAGTTGAACAATCTTAGATTAAACCGGATCAATTATAACAATATTGAGTCAAAACTTCATCTAACAATTGGTTCAATCAACCCTAGACGGATTGTTTAGATACTCATGCTAAAACACAAAGAAAGCATAAAATAATTCATAATTCCCAAAATAATGACAAAGATGGAGAATAGAAAAACTCTAATTATATCTTGATCTTCTCACACTTGTTCTTGCCTCCAAAATCAATCTAAAAACAAGCCTAAACTTTCTTGTACGAGTTTATAAGGTTTAAATAGGGTTAGGCTAATTTCTCCCTTTTTTGCACTTAATTCCCTACAGTTTCTAGGCGTTTTTCGAATCGACCGCGGCCACGGCAGGGCGTGGCGCGACCGCGGTGGTTAGCATGAATTCTGCCCTTCATTTGTTTGCCCACCGCATTCTAGTCGCGGTCGACCGCGGTCGCGGTGGGCTCCACTCCAGCTCTCTTCGCCTTTTTCTTGCTTAGTTTCGCTCGGGTTCTTCTTGATTGGCCTTATACTCCCTCGATTTACTCCAAAACGCTCCAAAGTATCTTCCGAACATGGATTATTTCCTACAAAGCATAAAAACACTATTTAGAGCATTTTGTTATCATTTTTGCACTTAAAACAACACTAGAGTATGATTCATTAAGAGTGTAAATAGCGTCTATGTAGCCTACTATCATGCCCTGACAAAGAACTTGTTCATCTGTTCCTCATCTAATGCCGACTTAACCTTTGCTTCCTCTAACCTCCACCGAGTAGCATACTCACGGAAAGTCTCAGTTGGTTTCTTCTTGAGGTTCTGGATATAGAAAACATCAGGTGCATTCTCTATGTTGAATCTGAATATGTCTATGAAATCTGACGCCATGCTCACCCAATTAGCCCATTT
This sequence comes from Nicotiana paniculata, assembly GCA_005239505.1. Lineage (NCBI taxonomy): Eukaryota > Viridiplantae > Streptophyta > Magnoliopsida > Solanales > Solanaceae > Nicotiana > Nicotiana paniculata. Next base: position 13,827 of record ML335327.1, on the reverse strand, counting down.
CTTGGGATTCTGGCTTATGTACCAGTATAGGGAGTCTCCAGTGAGTCTTCTCATGAATAGCTTCATGCGAATCCTTTCGTCGTTTCCAACCCCTACGATCTTGTCACAGTAAGTTCTCAAGTGAACCCTTGGGTCACCGGTTCCATCAAACATTTCGAACTTAGGAGGTTTGTAACCCTTCAGCAGTTCCACATCTGGCTAAATGCACAAATCCTCGTAATTCATACCTTCGATTCCTTTGCCTCTTTCAACACCCTGAACTCTGCTTGTGAGTTTCTTGAGCTCATCTACTATGTTCTTAATGAGCAGGTCCTTCTCGGCGGATTCTGGTATGAGATTGGTTGAGTGGAGTGGGGGTAAGGTTTCCACGTATATGGCGTTGTTTTGGTGAAAGCCAGGCATTTGGGTATAGTGGTGATCATTGGTTGAATTTTGGGGATCGGGGATAGGTTGTGGGGTATTCTGAGGAGTGTGGTAAGTGGTATGTGGATATTGAGTTGGGAGATGCTGATGTTGAGGAGGCGTAGGTATGGGTAAAGGATTTTGAGGAGGGGTTGTATATTGATGGGGTACAGGAGGATTCTGTGGGCGTTGGTCGGGTGCATTATGGGTAGGTGCCGATTTTTGGGTATTTAGATAGTTGATATCTGGGACGTTTAGTGTGAGGGAGAGGTTTTCCAAGTTACGACCTGCTCGATCTCACCTTGTAGTTCAAGTATTTTCTTTTCAAGCTGAAAAACAAAGTCATTTGGTGCCGGAGTACTCCGACCATAAGAAGTTTCCACATTCTCAGCATGTGCGGTGTTGTCGCCACTTTTATTATCCATTTTAGCTTTCCCTTTGCCTTTGGATGCACTTGGAGGAGGATGAGGAGGAGGTGGGGGGCCTCTGGATCTGGTGTGATATGCTGATGATGCCAATATGTGTGAACTAACCTTGGGGAATGGGAATAATAATAAAAAAAAGGGAAGAAAAGCAAAAGGTAACCGAGTCAGTAAGAGTTCCAAAAAGAGTATTTGCAATATTTAAAAACATAGTGCGGGAATGTAAATTCACGTCCTAATTTGGGAGCCTCGTTGTGCCCGATTTAGGCCTAGAGACAAGTTGATTTGGAGAACTTCAGTTCCAATAATTGCCTCATTTCATTAATGTAAAATAGATGAATCTAAAACGACACTAAATAAATAAGTCACTAATGGCACTTGGCCTTATTATATTTGAAAATAAAAAATGAATAAACCTAATCTACTTGGTACCAGAAGGACCTTCTCCAGGCCCGGCTATCTTGGCTCCATCGATCAGGTTCCCCGGGCCGCGCATGTCGAATAGCAGGTATGCCCTTGCTAGATGTCCTCCTTCGATACCTTCAGCATTCTGGAAGTCTATGACTCTTTTCCTCATCTTCCCTTCCAGTTCCATCAGACCCTGCTCCAGATATTCTAACCTTTCATTTGATCTGGTAGCCGTTTCCTTCCATTCATTGACTAATCTCATATCAGTCTTGTGTTGCTCCAGATGCTCGGCCTCGGACTCGCGAACCGTTTTGCACAGTCTGTTATACTTCATCTATGCTTCAACAACTTCATCTATGACTCTGCTTCCTCGACCGACCCCTGGCTCGACTATTCCTACTATGTAGTCCTCCAACCATGATGGGTAAAAGTACACGTGCCTTGCGTGATATTGGACTGGTTCGATGGTGTCCCTTTCTACAATAATCTTTAGGTTCCACATATGCTGAGCTTCACATTTGTATGGGAGGTCGTCATCCTGAAAATCTGCCCTATAATGACTCATTTAGTGATCCGCGGTATGACTTGCTTCCTGCCTGCTTGTCTCATAAACCTGATGGGAACATAAGGGTATATTCCCCTTAACTCGATCAACACCAAGTGCGGAACGTCCCTAGAGCTGATGATGAACTCGTCAGTAGGGAACCATTCGAAAATCCATTGAACCTGATCCTCAGTCGAATTGTTGAAAAACTGCACCCATTTTGTAGCACTCTCTGGTTGAGCAAACCTGTCTGGGATATAGGTCACTCTCTTAGGGTGATGTAAAGCTATATGATCATTCCACGGCCTTTGTGGAAACTCTTGACGATATTGACCTCTCTGGAGATGCTCTAACAACCAAACCTATAGCAACAGATTGCAATCCTCGAAGTGTTTGAATCTCTTCTGGCAGTGGTCCAAGGCTCGATATATGTCTGCTATGATTATAGGGACAATGGTGTATGTTTGACCCTCGATCCCCTCCATTAGGGTTTTTGTTACCATGGCCAGTCTGGTATGAATTCTGTCCCCTTTCATCGGAAACACTATCATACCTAGGAAGCAAATGATGAACACAAAAACCCTGCGGTGAATACAACCCAAGGAAGTGATAGAGAATTCATCATGGTAGATACGATAGGATTTGCTATGACCATATCGTTCATAGAGATAGTAAAAGGGTATGTAGGATTTATTTAGGCACTCCAAATCGTCGTTCTTTTTCAGACCCATCATTTTCAGAAACCCCCTAGTGGTACGGTTTTCTGGCATCAATAAACTGGGACTGTCCCAAGGCAGTCCAGCGAATCCCCCTATTTCTTCCAAGAGAGGGGTCATTTCTATGTTTCCAAAGCGAAACACGGATCTTTCACTGTCGTAGAACGTTGTGGTGGCTTCAATCAACACATTATTTGGTTGGATTTCCAACAAAGAAGGCAAATTTCCCAGGACCTTTTTCACATGCTTTTTGTCACTTGATGAAATATCTTCCCACCAATCTAGCAAAAATGGTGGTATGTTACGGACTATGCCGAACTTGGGGACTTCGTGCCTCATTTTCTGTAAAACAAAATAAGGTTAAACCCCTTCCCCCTCCAGATTCGACTATTTATACATTAGTGATTAGCATATTGGCACTTATTTCTCCAAATATCATGGTTGCGTCCATTGGGATTATGGAAACCCCGGTGGACTTTTGGACAAGACTTTTCTTAATGGGCTATTATGTGGAAAATATATTAATCCTGGCTAGGTTTGACCATGATACATGTACAATTAATCTGAGTAAGGTTTCTATAGAGGTCTAGACTGGTACCCTCAAGTGGACAACTCGAGGGGAAAAGGAACGGAACCGTCGACTGCACCGTTGATCGACTAGTTTTACCACAAATAAGCCTTGCCGAATTTAAGGGGTGATATGTAGGAAGAGAGCAAACACTCATCAAGCGTTGCTAAAGTATTGATTATGCACGAGTGGAATATGATATTGAGCATGATTTATGCAACAAGAAATAACACGTTGTCACGTATTTGCATGTTAAAAGAAAATAATAAAGGCAGTATTTAATAATTGAAAAGGCATTTAAGAAAGAAAACAAAGAGACAAGTTAGTTTCCAAAGTAAAAAGAAATCATAAATGCTTGAAAATAGGCAATTAAATTCACATAAAGTGGGAAAGGGAAACGGTGCGCACGTAACAGAACAAAGCATGCTTAAAGACTAATTCACGAAAAGCAAGCTCGTTATGGTAAGAGCCTAATTATCCCGAGCAGAGTCGCCATGCTGTCGTGCCCCTTTTTTCTCGCGAAATCGGGTTTCGACATTTAATAAGACAACCCCCTTCCCTTTTGGGATGAGATATGAGATTTGAAGATTCGCCACCTAACGGATTAAGGTGCGTTTGGACACCTAAAGCTAATAATTCATGAAACTAGTTTGCATCACTAGAGATCGGGTAACGACTTGAAATTACCTTGAGGGGAATGTGTTAGGCACCCCTCGAAGGGAAGGTGTTAGGCACCCCTCGAGGTCCAAAAAGGTGGGTACCGGCCAAACTTAATTAAGAGATTAGTCATTAAAGGAAAATAAAGCAATTTAGACAACTATTTAAAGCAGGAATTAAAGGGCTCTTAAATTTCTTAGCCTATAGGGTCATTTCTGTGCAATACTTGGTAACTTTCCCCAAGTTGGGGTGCTACACATAGCATTAGCGCACAGGTCATCATCTCTTTTACTATCCAATTACTATCTTTCAGTTATTACCTAAGTGTTCTAATAGCTTCTAACTCGTGCCTTAAGCGTGCACTACCCGTCCCTTACCTATGGCCCTGGAGGTGTTTCGGACCTCTATTTAAGGTAGTTCTAGACTGACCTATGATGCTTAAAAATGAGAAATCTAAGCGACAAACAAAAGTTTAGATAGGACTGTCACATAAGAGCAAATAGGGGATCATGTTAACCTCCACAAGTAAACAGCAAATGCACGCAATTCAAACAACTTTTATTAGTTTAAGACCCTATAGGAAGGATATTTGGATGAGCATAAAAAGAATATAAGACAACAGTTTATTAAAACAGGCAGCAGTACCTATCGGTTTGCCCACTGATTTTAGTCCTTGAATCTGGGCATATTCCAGGCAGCAAGATACCACAGTTTTTAAGCCCAGAATTCTTAATAATCCTGCAGGCTTGCCTGAGGTGATAACCAGAACAGAAACCTATAAGCATGGTATCTAAATCTGTCCTTTAGATCTATAACAACGAGTTACTAATTTTATGTTTTTATCCTTTAGACCCTATATGCATGCTTTCTAATTTGCAGAATTAGTTTACTCCTGTAGGCATGACTTCTAGGTGTTAGAAATGATTTCACCCTATAGGCATGATATCTAGTAGTTTAAATCCTATAGACATGATTTCTAGGTGTTAGAAATGATTTCACCCTATAGGCATGATTTCTAGGTTTTGAAATTGATTTTTTTTATCTCCTATAGGCATGATATCTAAGTCGTATGTGGGAAGAATTTGAAGCAACTTTCCAGGAAGGTTATTCTTCAAACTGATAGAATCCCATAGACATGGTCACTAATGCATGTATGTTATAAAATATGCACAGATCCTATGGACATGTTTCTAATGCAAGGGGTCTATAAACAGGACTTCTAGTTATGTGAGTAAAATACAGAACAAAGCAATTTAGAAAATCCTATAGGCAGGATCTCTAAACAAGTAATGGAAATCACAGAACTTGATCATCATAATTAAACTTATAGGCAGGATTTCTACCCAAATTTAACAAAAATAGAAGGAACCCCCCCTCCCGCTTTCACTAATCAACCCCAAATCTGTTATTACAGCCCGAAAAATGAATAAATTCCATAATAGTATCCATTACACTATAGGGAGCCTTCATAAGCCCAATATAAACCTGGGAACCAAACCTTCCAACATAAGAACTTTGGAGTATAGCAATGATCCATCCATGGCACATTAAAATTCAGGTTTCCAGTGTGTCAAAGTTTCCAAGGGCCTCAGGGGACCCATGACAATGTTCACACGAGAACCACATTCAGAAGATAGTTCAAGATATTGGAAAACCAATCCCTAGTGTGTCAGAGTTCAAAGGAGTCTCAAGTGGACCGTAGGTAGTGCTCACACTGGAGTGGTTGGGAACCTAAATGACTAGGAGTAGTTTTTTTTTATAAAAAATCAGTACATAAAAGAGATAAGGGGCGGGTTTTAAAACAGTTGGGTTTCAGAAGAAACAGGATTCAGAACATAGAGTTGCAGGCACAACTGCACCAAGAGGAAAAACAAAATTCATGCTCAAACACATAGCTCAAATATTGAAGTCCAGTGAAGTTAAATATTTAGACTAGTACTTATCACAGAAGCAGTCAGGGCAGGAAAGTTAAGCAACAAATTGACTGGTTACATGTTCATAGTGTGCAAAGTTTAGAATAGGTATGGAATGAACAAACAATGCATGAAATAAATTGAACCTTAGACTAACCTATGAGAGGATTCATATTATTCGAAATAACTTAGTCCTAATTTAATAGTGTTACTAAATGAGATCATATAATCATGTGAAAGACAGAATTGATACAGACTAGTCAAGGAAATGGTAAAGAATGACATTGCAAAGGTTAGGGCATACCAGTTACGGGAGAAAGTAAGCAGGAAGATGAAAGCAATTGGAATTCAAGAGTCTAGCCTTGACTTTCAGTCGGCTAGACAATGCAGCAAATCAGAGTGATAGAAAGAACTCAAGTGTGTGTGAATGTAAGAGTGTGAGCTTGTGTCTCAGCGTGTTTTTTTTTAAAAGCCAGAACAAATGAAAGGTTTATATAGAAACAGTAGAGTAAAACCAAATAAGTCAGGAGAATCAATTGCACACAAATAAGGCATGCAACATCAATTAATCAATCAATTAGGGCTAACGAGAATAAATTGACAGTAAGGGTAACTTAAATTAAGGAGAGTTTTTCACGGAATAAATCAGTAGACAAGATTGAGGCTAAATAAGGTAAGTAGTAAATCTAGAAATCAATTATAGGTCAGTCAAAATAATCAAAACCCAAAAATCGAGCCAGTAATGTAATTAAGGAAAGCAACACTAATTACGAATCACATATAAGGAAAGAATCTAAATAAGGAAATAACAATATTAAGGAAAACATAGTTTCAAAACCCTAATTAGGTCGGTAAATCAATTAATCATTTTAATTGACAAGGTTAAGGTGAAGGGGCAAAATATTATAACAAATAGTCGAGTAATGAAAAACCCTAAAGTGTAAAAAACATAGAGATGAAACTCAATAAAAAAAAAGGATGAAATCCAGAGTTAACAATTAAACATTTTGAAATTTTTTGCAGAAACTTAAAAAGATGAAACCCTAGAGCATAAAGACATAGAGATGAAACTCAAGTGAAACCAGTTAAAAAGGTAAAGGAAGAGAATCATAGTTAAACACTTAAACGTTCGAAAATATTTTACAGAAACTTGCAAGAAAATCGAAACCCTAGCTTTTTAGGGAAAACGAAAATCGGTTAACAAAACAGTAGAAACTTAAAGGAAAATTAACAAACAAACTCAAAACGCTTCAGATCTAAAGAGATCTGAATGGTTTTAGCCAGATATAGTAAAACATAAGCATAGGTGAGAAAAATTCGGTTCACAAAAATGATGCTACTCACAAACATGGGGGTGAATACGGACATACTCATCGATAAAACGAGGGATTTGAACCAAGTATGTTCAAATCCCTTTGAGATTCCCTCAAGTAACATGAAAATCGAACAACCGGCAGAGATAGGAGGCCAGATAAGGCCTGATATTGAAGAAAGAACCCATGAATCAAAGGGGTTTTGGTGACGGCGGGCTAGGGTTAAGAGGAGGGTGAGAGAGAAGAGATGAGGGAAGGGATTCAGAGGCGGCAGGTTTTTTAGAAAAATGAGTAGGGTTTGGGGTCGTTTGGTTTAATTAAAAAGGAAAGGATATCCTGGACTGTTGATCTCCTGAGATCAACGTCCAAGATTGAATTTGGGGGTTGGGCGGGTTATACGAATTGGATTATTGGGTTTGGGTACTGGGTTATGGGTTGGTTTAATTGGGCTGGTCCGAAAATCAAATTAAAAGAGCCCATTTGTTAAATACCCAATTAATCCTATAAAATAATTTATAGAAATAGCTAATAAATGATAAAAAATGCTATTTATGCATGAAAAATGATTTAAAATAATTACTTAATATTATAAAAATATAAGAGGTCATTTTCGTGTAAAAAATAAAGTAATTATGCGCACATGGGCTATTATTACAAAGTTATTGCAATTATAACCTACCAATGTAAAATATAATTATGCATAAAATAATTAAAGCTTAATATAAATATAAATGATAAAATTAGGCAATAAAATTATTATAAAATCATTTTTGATGCAATTAGTAATTATTTGGATAATAAAATGATGGAACAAATGAATTAAAATCCTTTAAAATTTTAGAAAATTATGGAAAATTACTAATTGATGCCCATGCATTATTTTGAAAAATATATATGCATTTTGAAAAATAATATAAGGAAAAATTAGGTATCAACATTCCCAAGATAACATCAAAATCTACCATACTGAGCAATAATAAATCGGCTCTGGTCTCAAAACCACTAAGAACAATCAAACAAACCGATATACGCGGTCCACAACAAGAGAATCTCCCACATGAGTAGATACATAAATAGGGAAACTCAAAGAATCCCGCGATACCCCCAGATGTGGAGAAAAATAAGAAGACACATATGAATACGTAGAGCCTGGGTCAAATAATATCGATGCATCCCTATGACAGACAGGGAAAATACCTCTGATGATAGAATCTGAAGCAACTGCATCTGAACGGGCTGGAAGGGCATAATACCCGGCTTGGCCTCCCCCTCTAGGGCGACCTCGACCTCCCTGGACTCCACCTCGAGCTGCCTGAGTAGGTGGGGCAGCAGCTGGGGCTGGAAGAATGGCCGGAGGACATGGTGGAGCACGTGATGGCTGAGAAATCTGTGGAGGTGTACCCCTCCTGAATCTGGGGCAATCCCTAACCATATGGCGAGTATCACCACACTCATAACAACCTCACGGAGGACGCGATGGCTGAGACTGACTCGGACCTGGCCTGCTAGGCTGGCCAAAAATAGCACCTTGAGCAGGAGGCACACTGGATACCGGCGGTGCATAATAAGGCTCCTGGGGTCTAGGAGGAGCTAGAACACCGCTGACTGCTGGAAGAGCTGAATGAATAGGGCGGCTCACAAAACCCCTACCATGGCGTGCTGTTGTCGCACGAGCTCATGAATAATGGCCAGTCTCTCGAGACCTCTTGGCCTCTCTCTCCTCTCTGTCCCGGACAAACATGCCCTCCACCCTCCTTGTAATACTCACGGCCTGCTGATAAGTGATATCCTCCTGGAGTCCCTCAATGAAGCGATGAACCCTCTCTCTGACTGTAGCAACCAAAGCCGGTGCATGTCGATCCAACTCACTGAAACAGATTGCATACTCCGACACAGTCATAACACCCTGGTGCAGCTGCTCAAACTCTGTGCGCCAAGCATCCCTGAGGCTCGAAGGGACTTACTCACGCAAAAACATATCTGAGAACTGAGTCCAAGTGAGTGAGGCTGCCTCGTCCGAACTACTCAGCTCATAGGCAAGCCATCATTGATATGTCGCTCCCCTCAGCTGGAAAGCGGTGAAAGAAACCCCACTCGTCTCCACTATTCCCATAGTCCAGAGGATACGATGACATTCCTCAAGAAAACCCTGAGCATCATCTGAAGCTAGTCCACTGAAAGTGGGTGGGTAGTACTTCTTGTACCTCTCAAGTCCGAGTTGCTCTGCCTCAGAAACAGCTTCTTTGGTCTCATGCTGAACCGGAGCCACTGGGGGCATAGGAATAAACTCTAGGGCCTGATCAACCTGGACCCTCTGCTCAAGAGTGCGGGCTGCAGGAGTCTGTGCCCCTCCCCCGACCTGAGATGTGGCAGGAGCTATCGGAATCAGCCCAGCCTGAGCCAAAGCGCTGAACATGCTCATGAACTGAGCCAAGGTCTCCTGGAGGGCTGGAGCAACAATAGGAATCTCCGGTGTCGGCCCTCCAACTGGAGCCTCTGGGGGCTCCTCTGTCGCAGCTCGCGCCGGTGCTTGGGCTACACGACGTGTTCGTCTTCTACCCCGGCCCCGACCTCTGGCGGCTCTAGCAGGGGGCTAGGGTGCTTGATCGTCGGTCCTCCCGGTACGGGTCCTCACCATCTGTGAGAAAGAATAGAATAGAAACTTTAGAATTTTGATGTCAATAACTCGCACGACAAGGAAATCAAGAAGTATGATTGTTCTTAACAGTTTAATAGCCTCCCGAAGATAGGTACGGACGTCTCCGCACCGATCCGCGAGACTCTAATAAACCGGCCTGTGACTCACGATGCCTATAAACCTAGGGCTCTGATACCAACTTGTCACGACCCATTTTTCCCCTCCTAAAGACGTCGTGACGGCATCTAGCCGCTACGACTAGGTAAGCCTATTAACATTGAAATAATCGAAAATAAAGAATAATAATAACCAACTAAGCTTCAAAATTACTATATAAGGTAAAAATGCCGCTCGACGTGTACAAATAAACCAATTTGCCAATTATATGCAACACTTCCCAAAACTCGGAACCATGAGTCACAAGCTCTGCACAAACTATCTACAGTCTACTATACAAGAGTCTCAGAAGTACAGGAGGAAAAACAAATAAAGATAGAGGGGGACTTCGAGGATATGCAGACACGTGCAGATATACCTTGATGTCTCCAGTGGCTGCTGCTGATGGATAGTATTGAGGCGGACGAGAGGTACCTGGATCTGCACACAAAAAACATGTGCAGAAAGGGCGTGAGTACACCAAAATGGTACCCAGTAAGTGCCAAGCCTAACCTCGGCCGAGTAGTGACGAGGTCAGGTCAGGGCCCTACCGGTATAGATATAATGAACTAAAGTAGTAAGATATATATATATATATATATATATATATACACTACGGTAAAACAATTAAGGGAGTCCACAGTAATAGAAGTCAAAGAAAGCCCTCGGCTCAGGAAAAAGTAATAACAACAGGGGAATCTCCCGGGATACCGTCTCGTAGTCCCAAAGTAAATATGCAGTACAGGGGGATCTCCCGGAATACGTCCGTAGTCCCAAAGTAAATATGCAGTGCTGGGGGATCTCCCGGAATACGTCCGTAGTCCCAAAGTAAATATGCAGTGCTGGGGTATCTCCAGAATACGTTCGTAGTCCCAAAGTAAATATGCAGTGTTGGAGGATCTCACGGAATACGTCTGTAGTCCCAAAGTAAATATGCAGCTCAACTAATGACACAACAGTTATAACATCGAAATTTACAGTTTAGGCTAAGTGCAACTAAGGAAAAACAAGAGTTTCACTAAACATGCAGCATAGAATTCAAGTAGACAGTCAAAACACGTAGGCATGCTTTTCTAACCTAAACAAGGTAATTACACATACTAATGTAGTTCAAACAAGGAAAAACAATTTATGATTTAGTGAAAAATGGAGTTTTACAACAATAGCCCGTGTACGTACTCGTCACTTCACGTACACGGCGCTCATATGTCAAATAGTACAAAAAATCCTACGGGGAAGTTCCCCCACACAAGGTTAGGCAAGCTACTTACCTCGAACCATGCTCAAGTCAATCAAAAACTACGCTCTTGCCACGAGTTTCTAACTCCGAGTGGTCCAAATCTAATCGATCAATTACATAATATAAGTATAGCTACGAGTAAATATTTTAGCTAATGAATTCGAAGCTAAGAGAAGAAAATAGGAAAACACCCAAAAAGCCTCCCCAGGCCCACGACTCGGAATCGGGTAAAAGTTACCAATTAAGAACACCCATTCACTCATGAGATTACTCGTACAAAAATCACCCAAATCCAATGTCTAAATCTCGCTCAAAACTCAGAAATTCGATTGAGGGGATTTCCCCCCATTTTCCCAAGTTTTCAATCCAAATCCGAAATTAAATGGAGAAAACGACTATAGATTAATGAAATACAACCAAAAACAAGTTAGGAATTGTTACCCCAAAGTTTTCTCTGAAAATCCCTCAAGATCTCACCTTTTTCCGAGCTCAAAAATCAAAGTTGTGTGAAATGAACAATAACCCTCGATTCTGCCCCTTTTCTGCCCAGCGATCCTCACACCTGCGGGTCATGAGTCGCACCTGCTAAAAATCCCTCGCAGGTGCGAAAATCACTAAAGGGGGCTGGGTCCGCATCTGCGGCAAGGGGGCGCACTTGCGACCCCTGACCAAGCCTTCCATTTCTGCATCTGCGCCTTGTCCTCTGCACGTGCGAGTCCGCACCTATGGTCTCCACTCCGTAGGTGCGAAACACCAGACACTAGAAATCTTCAGCAACTTACTAAGTCCAAAAATTCATCCGTTAAGCATCTGAAACACACCCGGGGCCTCCGGGACCTCAACCAAACATACCAACCAATCCTAAAATACCATACGGACTTAGTCGAGCCTTCAAACCACATTGAACAACATCAAAAACATGAATAATGCACGGATTCAAGTCTAAGAAACTTTGAATTTTCCAAATTCTACAAACGACGTCGAAACATATCAAACCCTGTCCGAATGACTCCAAATTTTACATACAAGTCAAAAATGACACTACGAACCTACTCCCACTTCCGAAATTACATTCTGGGCTCGATATCAAAATTTCCACTGCCGACCGATATTGCCGAAAATCCAACTTTCGCCAATTTAAGCCTAAATCTACTACGGACCTCCAAAACACATTCCGGACGCGCTCTTAAGTCCAAGATCACCTAACGGAGCTAATGGAACCATAAACATTTAAATTCGAGGTCGATACACACAAGTCGACCTCCGGTCGATGTTTCCAAGTTAAACTCCCAAATAATAGACTAAGTGTCTCAATTCGTTTCAAAAACTCAACACGAACCCTCCCGGCAACCAAAATAGCAGAATAAGATATGGGGAAAACAGTTAATGGGGAGATCGGAGCTCTAACTCTCAAAACGATCGGCCGGGTCGTTACAAATAAGCTAAAACAACACACACACAATACAATGATTTTTTTGGGCAAAATTTGAAGAAGATATGAATTTTGTTAATACTAGAAAGAGAGTATGTTTTCTAATTCTGGGCTGCATATGGATTGCAATAAGAAGCCAGAAGGTGGGATTTAGCAAAAACAAGCAAAACAGGCACAATGGAGACCGCTTTTCCATTTGGCAAAATTTGGGGTTAAGTTCACATATGACAAAACTTTAAGGTTTGCCCAATGATTGAGTACCTCCCCCAAAGCCAAAAGCCAAAGACCAACCCTTATGGTGGTTCTATTTTTCTAACTTTCGCAAAATTTCAGAGGGCCACGCATTGACATAATATAGAACTTTCTAAGCAATCACGCCTCTAAGCTACGATTATGTCCTCCTAAAGTTAACTTATACGAAAGTTTGTTTAATCTGTTATAGTTGTGAGAAGCAAAAGATGCCACATGATTTCCTCTATAACAAAGCCCCGTGGACCTAAGGGTGGTACTAAGAAAGTAGTACTATTATTATTGTTGACGTTACTTGTTGACATAATACTGGTAGTTGTATGAAAACAAAAGGAATTGAATGAAGACTTCGTATTACTATTTGATAGAGGTAATCTGTAAATATGTTGGAATTTAATTAAAACTTTTCGTCAATAGACTTAGTAGAAATTTTCGGTCAAATTGTTTATGTAGTATGAGTTTACGGGTACACAGGTTTTGTCGGAGTTTACCTTAACCATGCATGACGCTTTAATGACTGTCGCAGTAAAGTGTTAGGTTGTTCGACATTACATGAGATGAACAAGAATATCTTATGGGGTGAGACATCTTATAAGATTAGCTATTCCATCTTTTACATAGGATAACTAAAATAGTCACTTTTTAGGCCGGCTACTAAAATTTAGCCCTATTTTAAATTGTTATGGTAAAGTATTACTTATTAATGCGAAAATACAAGTTTGAACAAAGATATCCTATCTAAAATACGAAACAACTCCAAAAATAATTACTGAACTTTAAATATTTATAAGTTCAAAATCCTGTAATTGCTCTTTGAGTTTGAATGACCTAAAATAGTAGCTCTCAATTGTTAAAGTATATGAATTCAAAAATCATGAATTGTTCCTGAATTTTACACTAATAAAGGTTTAAAACCAGTAATTTTTATGAATTCGTATTTAAAGATTAAAAATTACTGAAGTATTTTTTTTTGGATTCTGCACTAGTGAAGGTTCAAAAACCAGGAATCCTTTATGACGTTTGGATTTTATACTAGTAAAGGTTCAAAATTTCTGAATTTTAAAAATTCCAGCATAATTAACTGGAGTTTCACTTGTTAAATCTTCGAACTCCAGTATCAGTTTCTAGAGTTATGTTCCATTTTTTAGTTGGGGAGGAGTGTGTGTTGG
>MDKI01005342.1:0-29624 GCA_005239505.1 Nicotiana paniculata | reverse complement strand
ACCGTCTCGTAGTCCCAAACGTAAATGTGCAGGGGGATCTCCCGAAATACTGTTCCGTAGTCCTAAAGTAAATATGCAGGACATGGGGATCTCTCGGAATACGGTTCCGTAGTCCCAAAGTAAATATGCACTACAGAGGGATCTCCCAAAATACTGTTCCGTAGTCCCAAAGTAAACACACTGTCTAAACAACAGAATTCAATAGTCACGACATGAAATCTTACACTTCAACCTAAGTACAAGTTAAGGAAAGACAAGTAAAAATCACTGAACATGCTGCACGTAGTCTAGGTAAACAGTTAAGGAAAGTAGGCATGCTTTCTTAGTCTAACAAGATACTACACATGCTAATAAGTTCAATTAAGAGGAAAAGACAGGTTATTATTTAATGAAAATTGAGTTTTACAATAATTAGCCTGTGTACGTACTCGTCATCTCACGTACACAACGTTCATATATCAACAATAGTACCAAATCCTAAGGGGAGTTCCCCACACAAGGTTAGGCAAGCCACTTATCTCGAACCAAGCTCAAATCAGTCCAAAATAATGCTCTTTCCATGAATACCCACTCTGAATGGCCCAAATCTAGCCAAAACAAATTACATATCATAAATATCACTACAAGAAACAAGCCTAGCGAACAAAATCAAAGTTAAAGAAAGAAATTGGAAAATCGCTCAAAAAGCCTCCCCAGGCCCACATCTCAGAATCGGGTAAAAGTTATCAAATATGAACACCCATTCACTCACGAATTCACTCGTGATCGGTGTAGATCTCACAAGGCACACCGTAGAAATAGTTCCGCCAGATCTTCAGGGTGTGGACGATAACTGCTAACTCAAGATCATGGCCAGGATAGTTCTTCTAATGCACCTTCAACTGTCTGGATGCGTAGGCAATCACCCCACCGTCTTGCATAAACACCGTGCCAAGATCAATTCACGAAGCATCACAATAGACGGTGTAAGACCCCGAACCTATAGGCAATACCAATACTGGGGCTGTAGTCAAAGCTGTCTTGAGCTTATGAAAGCTCTCCTCACACTCCTCCGTCCACCTGAACGGATCACCCTTCTGGGTCAACCTAGTCATAAGTGCTGCAATAGATGAGAATCCCTCTATGAAACGACGGTAATACCCTTCCAAACCCATAAAACTACGGATCTCCGTAGCTGATGACAGTCTAGGCCTACTCTACACTGCTTCCACCTTCTTCGGATCTACCTTGATCCCATCACTCGATACTACATGACCCAAGAATGCCACTGAGTCAAGCCAAAACTCACACTTAGAAAATTTTGCATACAACCTCTTCTCCCTCAAAGTCTGAAGCACAATCCTCAGGTGCTGCTCATGATCTTCCCGAGTCCGGGAATACACTAGGATGTGTTCAATAAACACAACGACGAAGGAGTCAAGATAAGGCCGGAACACACCGTGCATCAAATGCATAAAGGCTGCTGGGGCATTGGTCAGCCCAAAAGACATGACAAGAAACTCATAGTGACCCTTTTTCTGGTCCTGAAAGTAGTCTTTGGGATATCCGGCTCCCGAATCTTCAACTGGTGATAGCCTGAACGCAAATCAATCTTGGAAAACACCCTGGCACCCTGTAGCTGATCAAGTAAGTCATTAATGCGAGGCAATGTATACATGTTTTTCACTGTAACCTTGTTAAGCTGGCGATAATCAATACACATACGCATATAACCATCCTTTTTTCTTCACATACAAGACCGGAGCACCCCAAGGTGACACACTGGGTCGAATGAAGCCCTTATCAAGAAACTTCTGCAACTGCTCCTTCAAATCCTTCAACTCAGGAGGAATAGAGATGGGCTGAGTGTCCCGCAATAAATCAATGCCAAAATCAATATCTCTGTCAGGCGGCATGCCGGAAAGATCAGCTGGGAACACATCTGGGAAGTCGCTCACTACTGAAACTGACTCACCTGTAGGGGTATCAATACAGACATCTCTCATATATGCCAAATACGCATCACACCCCTTCTCAACCAGTCACTGAGCCTTAAGAAATGAAATAACCCTGCGGGGAGTATACTCTAAGGTACCTCTCCACTCTAATTGTGTAAGCCTGACATAGCAAGCGTCATGGTCTTAGTGTGACAATCAAGAATAGAATAATGGGGCGACAACCAGTCCATGCCCAAGATAACATCAAATACTACCATGTTGAGATATAATAAATTGGCTCTTGTCTCAAAACCACTAAGAGCAATCAAACACGACCAATATACGCGGTCCAAAACAAGAGAATCTCCCACATGAGTAGATACATAAACATGGGAACTCAAAGAATCTCGAGATACCCCAAAATATGGAGCAAAATAAGAGGACACATATGAATATATTGAGCCTGGGTCATCTCTATGACAGACTGGGACAATACCTGTGATGACAGAGTATGAAGCAATTGCCTCTAAATGAGATGGAAGAGCATAGTACCTATCCTGGTCTCCCCCTCTAGGGTGACCTCGACCTCCCTGATCTCCACCTCGAGTTGGCTGAGTGGGTGGGGAGGCAACTGGGGATGGAAGCATGGCCGGAGGGCCCGGTGGAGCACGTGGTGGCCGAGAAGTATGTGGAGGTTCACCCCTCATAAGTATGGGGAAATCCCTCACCATGTGAAGAGTATCACCACACTCAAAACAACCCCTCGGAGGATGCGGCAACTGTGACTGGCTCGGGATAGATCTGCTAGATTAGCCGCTAATAGCACCCCCAGCAGGAGGCATACTGGATACTGGTGGTGTATAATAAGGCTCCTGAGGCCTGGAAGGAGCTGGAACACTACTGGCAGCTGGAAGAGCTGAATCAACAGGACAACTCACATAATCCCTACCATGCGAGCAACTCGGGCACGAGCTCCAGAATAATAACCAGTCTCTCGAGACTTCTTGACCTCTCTATCTCGGGCAAGGATGATCTCCACTCTCCTGGAAATACTTACGACTGATAAGAGATATCCATCTCCAACTCCCTGGTCATACTGGTCCTGATACTAGGGTGGAGTCCCTCGATGAATCGACGAACCCTCTCTCGAACTGTGGCAACCAAGGCTGGTGCATGTCAGGCCAACTCACTGAAACGGATTGCATACTCCAACACAGTCATAGAACCCTGGCGCAGCTGCTCAAACTCTGTGCGCCAAGCATCCCTGAGGCTCTGAGGACATAATCATGCAAAAACATATCTAAGAACTGAGTCCAAGTGAGTGAGGCTTCCTCATGCAGACTACTCAGCTCATAGGCATGCCACCACTAATAGGCTGCTTCACTCAGCTGGAAAGCGATAAAAGAAACCCCACTCGTCTCTGCTATGCCCATAATGCGGAGAATACGATGACACTCCTCTAGAAAACCTTGAGCATCCTCTAAAGCTAATCCGCTGAAGGTAAGTGGGTGGTACTTCTTGTACCTCTCAATTCTAAGCTGATCTACCTCAGAAATAACTTCCCTCGTCTCATTCTAAACCGGAGCCACTTGTGGCATAGGAATAAACTCTTGAGCCTGATCAACCTGGACCCTTATCTCAGGAGTAAGGGCTGCGGGAGTCTGTGCCCCTCTGCCGGCTTGAGATGTGGCAGGAGCGAGCGGAATCAGTCCAGCCTGAGCTAAGGTGCTGAACATGTTCATGAACTGATCGAGAGTCTCCTGGAAGGCTGGTGCAGTAATTGGAACCTCCGGTGCCGGCCCTCCAACTGGAGCTGCTGGGGTCTCCTCTGTCGCAACTCGCGCAGGTGCTCTGGCAGCAGCGCATGGTCGTCCTCTACCCCAGCTCCGACCTCTGGTGGATCTGGCAGGGGGCTCAGGTGCCTGATCATCAGATCTCGCGATACGGGTCCTCACTATCCGTGGGAAATAATAGAATAGAGAATTTTAGAATTTGATGTCAATAACTCGCACGAAAAGGAAATCAAGAAGTATGATTGTTCGTAACAGTTCCATAGCCTCCCGAAGATAAGTACAAACGTTTTCGTACCGATCCGCGAAACTCTAAATAATCGACTTATGGATCATCATACCTATGAACCTATAGGTCTGATACTAACTTGTCATGACCCATTTCTCCCTCCGTAAGACGTTGTGACGGCACCTAGTTACTACAACTAGGTAAGCCTAATAATTTCTGAATAATGGAATAAAGTAGTAATTAACAACTAAATTTCAATAGATATTATATACTGATAAAAGTTACTGTTCGGCATGTACAAGTAAAACAACACTCGAATATAAACAATATTCCCAAAACACGTTAGTCACGAGTCACAAGCTCTAAGAAATTTGTCTAACTGTCTTCTATACATTAGTGTCTAAAAGAGATAAAAGGAGGAAAAAACATAAGGGATAGAGGGGGACTCCGAGGATCTGCGGGCGCGGGCAGATGTACCTTGAAGTCTTCAGTAAGCTGTAGCGACTGCACTAACGATGAGGCGGGTAAGATGTACCTGGATCTGCGACAAACATGTGCAGGAAAGGGCGTGAGTACACCACAATGGTACCCAATAGTGCCAAACCTTACCTCGGTCGAGTAGTGATGAAGTCAGGTCAGGGCCCTACCGGAATATATATATATATATATATATATATATATATATATATATATATATATATATATATATATATATATATATATATATATATAACAAGGAAGAAGTCATGGAAGAACAACAACTCAGCACACAACAATACAACAGGGGATCTCCCGAGATACCGTCTCGTAGTCCCAAACATAAATGTGCAGGGGAATCTCCCGGAATATTTTTCCATAGTCCCAAAGTAAATATGCAAGACAGTGGAATCTCCCGGAATACCATTCTGTAGTCCCAAAGTAAATATGTAGCATAGGGGGATCTCCCAGAATACCGTTCCGTAGTACCAAAATAAACACGCAGCCAAAACAACAGAATTCAATAGTCACGGGACGAAATCTTACAATTTAACCTAAGTACAAGTTAAGGAAAGACAAGTAAAAATCACTAAACATGCTTCACGTAGTCTAGGTAAACAGTTAAGGCAAGTAGGCATGCTTTCTCAGTCTAACAAGATACTACACATGCTAATAAGTTTAAATAATAGGAAAAGACATGTTATTATTTAATGAAAATTAGGTTTTACAATAATTAGCCGGTGTATGTACTCGTCACCTCACGTACACGTCGCTCATATATCAACAGTTGTACCAAATCCTAAGGGGTGTTCCCCCACACAAGGTTAGGCAAGCCACTTATCTCGAACCAAGCTCAAATCCATCCGAAATAATGCTCTTTCCATGAATATCCGACTCCGAATGGCCCAAATCTATCCAAAACCAATTACATATCATAAATATAACTACAAGAAACTATACTAGCGAATGAAATCAAATTTAAAGCAAGAAATTAGAAAATCGTTCAAAAAACATCCCCGGGCCACATCACGGAGTCGGGTAAAAGTTACCAAATATGAACACCCATTCACTCACGAGTTCACTCGTACCAAAAATTATTCAAATCTGATGCCTAAATCCTACTCAAAACTCAGAATTTCGTTTGGGGAACTTTTTCCCCATATTCCCAACTTTCTCACTCAAATTCCTTAATAAATGAAGAATACAACGATAGATTAATGAAACATAACCGAAATCGAGTTAGAAATCATTACCCAATAACTTCCTCTGAAAATCCTTCTATCCGAGCTCTCCAGGTCCCAAAATGAAAATGATATCAAATTCTTGAAATTTCCCCTTTTCTGCCTAGGGAACTCGCTTCTACGAGCCCAGAATCGTACCTGTGGTACCGCTTCTACGGCTGGACTCCGTACATGCGGATTTTCATTAAAACTCCAGGCTTCGCACCCGCACATCAAGATCCACATCTGCAGATGCGCTTCTGGGATGACTTGTCCGCTTCTGCGGGATGTGACTTCCTCCCCAAAATTTGCATCTGCGATCAACCCTCCGCAGATGCGGCTCCACTTCTGCGGTTCACTAGTCGCATCTGCAACCCCTGGCCTTTGTACCCAAACCCGCACCTGCAACCTCATCATCGCTTCTGAGGGACCGCACCTACGTACTTCCCACCGCAGGTGCGAAAACACCAGAACCTGCAATCTCAAAAATTTTCCTAAGTCCAATTTTCGTCAGTTAAGCACCCAAAACTCACCCGAGGCCCCTGGGACTTCAACCAAACATTCCAGACACGCTCCTAAGTCCAAAATCACCTAACGGAGCTAACGGAACCATCAAAACTCAAATCCGAGGTTGTTACACAAAAGTCGATATCCGGTCGACTTTTCCAACTTAAGCTTCCAATTAAGAGACAAGTGTCTCAATTCACTCCAAAACCCAAAACGAACCCTCCTGACAAGACATAATAGCAGAAAAAGATACGAGGGAAGCAATTAACAGGGAATCAGGGCCCTAACTCTCAAAATGACCGGTCGGATAATTACAGAACCGTAGTATTAAAGTATGTGCTGCAACACATCCTCGCATACGCCGTTCACTCAATTTGAGTACAAGTATTTTGAATGTTTACATGGAACCACTAGATGAACACATGTCTATGTGCCAACTCTATTTAAATTTTCTAGTTTAATTTGTAACATTTATTCTTCTAATTGAGTTATGCGCTCATAATCTTCTTTGGTATTCCTTCTTCTTTGGTTCAAAAATAATGTTGATGTAATTTTATTTTTCAGAAGAGGGATGGGGTAATTTCTAATTGATATTTCTTTTACTTTTTTTCTATAGATTTATGCATCAAGAAGATGATTTATATAGAAATTTGTTAGCATAGTTTTGTCTTTTGAGAAGACGATTTATTTAGTGTTTGGTTAGGTAAGTATTCTGCTCTGAAGATTACTTAATTAACTGATAAGAAGGTTGGTGACATATAATTTTAGCTTTATTAGCTGGGTATTAGTTTTGTACCTCAAGTATTCAAGCACAGAGGAAATTAAGTAGAAGAAGATATGTCCGATATTTGACTCGTCATTACATAAGTTTTCTTTGAAAGTTGATATTTCGCTAAATGAACATGCACATGTAAATGTAGTTGTTAAGAAAGATAGAAAAGACCAAAATACTATAAATGAATCAGCTTTTTTCAAATTATATTCCTTTTATTTTCCTATTTCTTGGTTCTTGCATTAAGTCCTAACGAATCACGACAACTTGCTACAACAACCAGGTATACTAGAGGTTAATTAAAATTATGAAACACTAGTAGTATAATAATATGAAAATTTTGTGTTGCCTATGTTATTTACTTCTTTATTTAAATTGACCCGGCAAACGTTTTGCTCTTGTAAGTGTTACGTTGTTCTTGAGATTGTTATTTCTTATTATCTTAAAGAGAAAATTATCCTGATTGGTGTTCAAATTCTGTTTCATTGAGTTCAAAAGTTTGTTTAACTTCTACATTGAGTTAAATAATTGTCGTTTCACATTTATTGTGAAATCATTTGAACAACTGTTGTGATTGCAGAAGAGACAATATTCTCTTGAATTGTGATGGATAATTCTAGAAATAGAAGTTGGATGCCTTGTTGGGGTACTCAAGAGTATTTGCATGGAGTGGAGACTTTTCTAAATTGTGCCTTTCGTGAAAAAAGATAATGAAAACACAATTCCATGCCCATGAACAGGATGCGCGCTACACTATGATGTAAATCGGGCAATAACATATGATTATCTTGTGTGCCATGGTATTATACAGACATATGATATATGGTTTTGTCATGAAAAATCTCCGAATGGGTCAACTAGTATCCAAGTAGATGACTGTAGACAATCTATTTTAAGAGGAGATGATATGAGAGGAATGATAGAGGTTGCTTTTAAAGGCTTAACCCAGTTCATGGATGGTGACACTAGTGAAAGAGGTGAGATGGATCCAAACTTAGAAGAAAATATAGATCATCCATCTAGAAATCAACATCATCTAGAGGTGGATAAGTTTGAATGTCTCATGAAAGATTCCAATGAAGAACTATATCCTGGATGCAAGAAGTTTAATAAACTGTAGTTTTCGCTACATCTCTACCGTATAAAACTGTTGTTCAAATGATCAAATGAATCTTTAATTACTTTACTTGGACTATTGAAGGATGCACTAACCGAGCGAAAAAAATTACCTCATTCTTTCTATGAGACCAAAAAAATAGTTGAAGGTTTGGGCTTAAAATATGAAAAGATTCATGCATGTCCTAATGATTGCATGCTTTTTAGGAAGGAATTTGCTGGTGAGGATGTTAGTGAATGCTTAATTTACGGGCCTTCTAGACGGAAAAATAATGGCAAAAAAATTCCAGCCAAGATCCTAAGGTATTTTCCTCTAAAACCAAGGTTGCAAAGGTTATTCATATCTTTAAATACTTCTAAACTAATGCCATGGCATTATGAAGACCGCAACAAAGATGGTGTTCTACTGCATCCTGCAAATTCTGAATCTTGAATTTTTTTTGATAGTAAGTATCTAGCATTTTCTATAGATCCACATAATGTTCGCCTAGGATTAGTTTCGGATGAGTTTAATCCATTTGGTACAATGCAAAATGTTCATAGTACACGACCAGTAAATATAATGCCATATAATCTTCCACCATAGATGTGCATGAAGCAAGAGTTCTTCATTTTGTCCTTAATTATTCCTGGACCAAAAGGGCCTGATAATAACATTGATGTGTTTCTTGAACCTTTAATAGAAGAGTTAAATCAATTATGGAATGTGGTAGAAACATATGATGCATTTTCTAAGGAGACATTTCAAATGCGAGTAGTTCTTATGTGGACTATAAATAATTTTTTGTATATGGTAATTTATCTGGATGGTGCACTTATGGTCAATAATGCCCTTCTTGTAACATAAACACTCATTCTAAAAGGCTCAAACATCGCAAATTTTTTTATTTCATGGGCCATCAACGTTTCTTGAAGGCAGGGAACAAATATCATAATGACGTAAAATTATTTGATGGGACTAAAGAGCCAAGACCTGCACCTTGTCCTCTATCGGGGTCAGTAGTTCCAAATCAAGTTAAAGACATAAAGTTTAATCTCAGTCATTCGAGTAAAGAGGTAAGTGGGGTGATGAAAAACACATGGAAAAAATACCCTCTTCTTTAATCTTCCTTATTGGAAGGATAACTTGGTGCATCATAATCATGATGTGATGCACATAGAAAAGAGCCACAAGACCTGCACCTTGTCCTCTATCGGGGTCAGTAGTTCCAAATCAAGTTAAAGACATAAAGTTTAATCTCAGTCATTCGAGTAAAGAGGTAAGTTGGGTGATGAAAAACACATGGAAAAAAGACCCTCTTCTTCAATCTTCCTTATTGGAAGGATAACTTGGTGCATCATAATCATGATGTGATGCACATCCTTATTGTATGTGATAACTTGATTTATACGTTGTTGGATCTTGGCAAAAATTCTAAAGATAACTGATAGTAGACTATATTACACGATGTAGATGCTATTTACGCTCTAAGTTAACCATACTTTATTGATGTTTTAAGTGCTAAATGATAACAAAATGCTCTAATTAAGGCTTTTATGCTTTGCAGAAGCTACTCCGGATTAGGAAGATAATATGGAGTATTTTGGAGTCAAATATGTAGATACAAGGCCAATTGAGAAGAGCCCGGATGAAAACAAGCAAGAAAAGGCAAAGAAAGACTGGGATATAGTCCACTGCGACCGCGGTCGGACTGCGGCTGGAACGCGGTGGACAATGGAGCAAAACAGAATGTATATAAACCATCGCGGTTGCACCGCGGTTGGCTTGCGGACGCGGGAAATCTGGAGACGGCCAGGAAAGCATTGGGGCTTAAGTGTAAAACGTGGGAAACTTATCCTAACCCTATATAAACTCAACAAACTCGCCCAAGTCAAGGTTAAGCTTGTTATTAGACTTATTTGGAGGCAAGAACAAGTGGGAGAAAGATCAAAACACCATTAGAGTTTTTATTCTTCTTCCTTTATCATTATTTTGTGAATCATGAATTATTTTATTATTTTATCTTGTTTTATCATGAGTAGCTAAATATTTAGTCTAAGGTTTTGATGGAACCTATTGAAGGATGAAATTCTTGCTATGTTAATATTGATTTGCCAAGTTTAATCTCATTTGTGCAACTACGTTCTTGTTGTAGTTAATTGAAATGATCCTTAATTAGCGGTGTCTATTTAGTATGTATTACTCGGGAGAGAGTGCATATTTAGGTAGTTGTTGAACAATATCACTCCCGACGTATGTGAGGAATCAATATCCATGGGTTTAAAGATGGTATTAGGGATATAAACCTTGGGTGCGATCTAAGTATGTTGTAACAAAATCCAGCTAGCATAACTCGGGAGAGTATGTCTAGTAAATTATCGTAATTACTCGTGAGAGATTTACGGTAGTAAGAGTTCTCATGATCGATAGAGACGATTAGGAGAATTTATATGAAACATAGAAGGAAGGGATTCCATCAATAGGGAAAATCGTAACCTTAGATCCTTCTCCTTATTGTTTACAACCCATTCTTAGTTAGCTCTTAGTTAATATAGTTTCATTAAGTAACAGTTAGAAGAAAAACAACTAATTGTTATTCAAAATATCTTGGAAGTTTATTACGTGGAATTGAGTGAGTTTGATAACTGTAATTGGTAGGTTAATTCATTGTGGGATTCGACTCTGGGCTTAATACCCAAAACATATTAACAACGACCGCTTTGTACTTTTGATAAGGCATAGTTGGGCATGATCAAACTTTGGCACCATTTCCGGGGTTTAATGATATTATCAATTACAGTTGAAAGAAGTACAAAAAATTCTTAGTATAGTCAATTTTCTTCACTTTCAATCAATGCATTGAAATTTTAACGTTTGCAAACTTGGTTATTACAAGTGCATGTCTAGAAGCTCATCGAAAACTGGTGAAGTATTTGAAGCATTATCAGATCCTGAGAAAGTTTTCAAGGCCTTGAATCGGGTCAACCGTAAAAGCAAACAACAAAACTCAACTTAACAACTTGAACCAGACATGGCAGATCTGGTGAACAACAGAAATATTGGGGATGGCGTGGAGGACCCAAATGCGCAGGTAGTGGAGCCTCTTGTGCCAGAGGCTGCTTTATATGACTGGGCACAACCCACGACAGACTATTTGGCCCCAGCGATAGTAGTCCCGCAGATACAGGCAGATTCATTCCAAATCACAAAAAATGTGCTGCATTTGTTGCAAAACAAGGGACTATTCTCGGGGTCATACATTGAATATCCCCAACAACACTTGAAGAATTTCCTGTCAATCTGCCAAACACAAAGACAACACAACGTGACTCCGAAAGCAATAAAGATGTTTTTGTTTCCATTCTCTGTGACAGGAGCAGCCCAGACTTGACTAAATTCACTCCCCATCAATTCCATCACTACTTGGGAGGAGTTGATCAAGCAATTTGTGAACAAATTTCATCCACCCAACAAGACTGCTCAACAAATTGATGAGATCTTGAGCTTCAGACAGAAACCAACAGAAACATTGCAAGAGACGTGGGGAATATTTAAAGGATGTTGGTTGCATGTCCACACCATGGTATTCCTGAGCAGGTGTTGGGGCAGATATTTTACATGGGTCTGGCAGATAGTGTGAAAGCTAATGTTGATGCTTCAGCTGGTGGATCATTCCTGAGTAAAACGTTCAGAGAGAGCAAGATCTTGCTCGTCAAGATTCCCCAGAACTCAGGATGGACAAACAGAAATGTGCCCATGTGACGAGCCGATCAGTCGTCTTAAGAATTAACACCCCGATCCCCTATTGACTATTTTTTCCCAAGTCTATTTCTGCTAAATTTAATTGCGACGTTCGGTTTTGAGTTTCAGAGAGTTTTGGGACACTTATTCCCTAAGTGAGAGCTTAAGTGTTGGAAAGTTTCCTGTAGTTGGACCAGTGTGAAGACGGCCTCGGAATGGAAATCCGATGGTTCCGTTAGCTCCGTTAGGTGATTTGGGGTTGGGAGCGTGTTCGGAATGTATTTTGGAAGTCCGTAGCTCATTTAGGCTTGAAATGCCGAAGTTTGAATTTTTGGAGTCTCCAATCCGATAGTGAATTTTTGATCCGAGGGTTGGAATGGAATTCCGGAAGTTGCAGTAGTTCCGTCATGTCATTTGGGATGTGTGTGCAAAATTTGAGGTCATTCGGATGAGTTTAGACGTGTTTCGACCTAGTTAGAATGAAGTATTAAGGTTGGTTGGTTGTTTTGGTTGAGGTGTCAGGGCCTCGGGGTTGTTTCAGATGCTTAGCGGGAGAAAAATTGGGACTTATCTACTGCTCAACCAGGCCTCATCTGGTGTCTTCGCACCTGCGAAGTTTTTTCTGCAGGTGCGGACCCACAGGCGCGTGGGGCTTGATTGCAGGTGCGATAGGGGGAGATTTGACCAGTGGTCGCAGGTGCGGCCTAGGTTCCGCATGTGCGGTACCGCAGGCGCGACCAAACAACCGCAGGTGCGGCCCTAGTGTAACTTAAGTGATTTCAGCACCTGCGATGCTTTTTCCGCAGGTGCGGTACCGCAGGTGCTGTGATCGGGACTGCAGGTGTGAGAGGTGTTTTATTCCAAAAATCAAAGAGTTTATTTCATAAGTCTCAAAATCGTGTAAGGTCTCAAGAATTGGCGATTTTCTGTGGGTTTTGAAGAGAAGGATCATAGGTAACATTTTCTAATCCTAATTCATTGTTAGACCATTAATCTCCGTTGTTTTCTTTAGTTTTATTATCAAAAATGGGGGGAAAACCATAGGAAATTGATGAAATTCCCCTAACCCGAAATTCTGAAAATTTATGGGGTTTTTGGCATCGGATTTTGATTGTTTCTGGTTGAATGAGTCCGCGAGTGAATGGGTTTCCGGAAAATATAACTTTTACCCGATTCCGAGGCGTGGGCCCGAGGGGCGTTTTGGTCATTTTACCTAATTTCGCGCCTTAGCTTGAATTAAATAGTGAAAATCAGTTGAATGAGATGTTATTTACTATATGTAATTGAATTGTATAGATTTGGGCCATTTGGAGCCGACTACTCATGGAAAACGTGTGGTTTCGAGTTGATTTTGAGCCGGTTCGAGGTAAGTGGCTTGTCTAACCTTGTGTGGGGGACCTTTCCCCTTAGGATGTGATATTTGGTAATTGAATGCCTTGTATGTGAGGTGACGAGTGCGTACTTGTGCTAATTGTTGAAAATCCGGTTTTACTTTAAATATTTAGACTGAGTTTCTTTCTTACCTGCTTTATTCTACTTACAATTATAGCCTAAGTTTAGAAAAGCATGCCTAGTTGACTTGAATTGCCTAATTGCTTTAATTGTACTACGTGAAGTATGTTAGGCTATAACTACTTGTTGCCTTGCATTTTTTTGCACTCTATTTCTAAATGTCTTCTTGTTGTGGCTACATATTTACTTTGGGACTACGGGACGGTATCCCGGGAGATCCCCCTGCATATTTACTTTGGGACTACAGGACGATATCCTGGGAGATCCCCCTGCATATTTACTTTGAGACTACGGGACAGTATCTCGGGAGATCCCCCTGCATATTTACTTTGGGACTACGGGACGGTATCCCGGGAGATCCCCCTGCATATTTACTTTGGGACTATGGGACAGTATCTCGGGAGATCCCCCTGCATATTTACTTTGGGACTACGGGACGGTATCCCGGGAGACCCCCCTGCATATTTACTTTGGGACTATGGGACGGTATCCCGGGAGATCCCCCTGCATATTTACTCTGGGACTATGAGACGGTATCCCGGGAGATCCTCTTGCATATTTACCTTGGGACTACGGGACGGTATCCCGGGAGATCCCCTTGCATATTTACTTAGGGACTACGGGACCGTATCCCGGGAGATCCACTAGACAGTTGAGAAAAGGACTACATGACGGTATCCTGGGAGATGCTCATTGTTACCATTGTTATTGAGCTGTTCATATTCCGTGTTTAATATGTTCTTGTGTTTACTTATTGCCTTGTTGACCTGTCTTTTTTTCACTGTTGTACTCATTATTACTGTCCGGTTTCATACTGTAAATTCTTATTATATTGTTTAACCTCAGTAGGGCCCTGACCTTCCTCGTCACTACCCGATCAAGTTAGGCTTGGCACTTACTGAGTACCGCTGTGGTGTACTCATGCCCCTTCTGCGCATGTTTTTCATGTGCAGATCCAGGTACCTCCACCCAGGTGAACTATCCTCGAGGTTGAGAGATCCAACAGAGACTTCTAGGTACATCTGCCGCGTCCGCAGACCAGGAGTATCTATCTTATTCCAGCTTTTGTGAAAAGTTTTTCCTTCCTGACAGTTGTGTAGACATTCTGGAGATTAGACAAGTGTATTATATTTCTGTTATCCTGTGGTTCCCGTGAGTTTCCGGGTTTTGGGGTGATATTGTAGACTTACATATTATTTTGGGTTGTATATGCCAAGTGGCATTGATATAAAATCCTTATTTTAGATTGTTCAGTTCTTACTTTATTATTCCTCAAGGTATGTTGATATTCTGCATTGCTAGGCTTACCTAGTTATAGGGACTAGGTGCCATCGCGACATGTTCACGGAGGGCGAACAAGGGTCGTGACAAGTTGGTATCAGAGCTGTAGGTTCATAGGATTCACGGAACACATGCCGGTTTATTAGAGTCTCGCTGATCGGTACGGAGACGTCTGTACTTATCTACGAGAGGCTACATAACTGTTTAGCAAAAATATTCACTTCATTGATTTCCTTGTCGTGCAATATCTTTGACATCAATTCTAAACCTCTGTCTTCTATTCTCTCACAGATGGTGAGGACACGTGCTACTCGGGACGATCAGGCACCCGTGCCCCCTACTGCAACCGTTAGAAGCCGGGGACGAGGTAGAGGCCGAGGACGCGCACGTGGTGCAGCGAGAGCACCTGCGCGAGCTGCCGCCGAGGTACCACCAGCAGATCCAGCCGAAGTCCAGGCACCAGACACGCCTACTTCCACTACTACTCCAGCCCTTCAGGACACGTTAGCTCAGTTCATGTCTATGTACACCACTCTAGCTCAGGAAGGGCTTCTTCCCCTTGCTGCAGCCATATCCCAGGCTGGGGGAGGAGAACAGACTCCCGCTGCCCGCACTCCTGAGAAGAAAGTGCATGTGGAGCAGGTCCTAGAGATCATTCCTGCACCGCCCGTAGTGCCAGTTCAGCCCGAGGATGGGTCAGCTGCTTCAGAGAACGAGCAGCGGAGACTTGAGAGGTTCAAGAAGTATGACCCTCCAGTATTCAGTGGACTAGCTTCAGATGATGCCTTGGAGTTTCTAGAGGAGTGCCACCATATTCTTCGCAATCATAGCCGGATCTAGTGGGGTTTCTTTTACTACCTTCCAGCTTCGCGGAGCCGCCTATGATTGGTGGCACACCTATGAGTTAGACAGTCCAGACGAGGCTGCTTCACTGACCTGGACCTAGTTCTCAGACATGTTCCTGAGAGAGTTTGTTCCTCAGAGCCTCAAGGACGCATGGTGCGCAGAGTTTGAGCATTTGCGCCAGGGTGCTATGACAGTTTCAGAGTATGCCATCCGTTACACCAGATAGCCAGGCATGCACCGACTTTCGTTGCTATTGTCCGCGAGAGGGTTCGCCGGTTTATTGAGGGTCTTATCCCACCCATCATATCTAGCATGGCTCGAGAGTTGGAGATGGACATTCCTTATCAGCAGGTAGTGAGCATTTCTAGGAGGATCGAGGGTATGCTCGCTAGGGAGCGAGATGAGAGAGAGGCCAAGAGGTCTCGAGAGTCGGGCCACTACTCTGGTGCCCGTATCCCAACAGCAGATCGACATGGTCGGGGTTATATGGTACGCCCCGTTCATTCAGCCCTTCCAGCAGCCAGCGGTACCCCAGCTCCACCCAGGCCTCAGGAGCCTTACTATGCACCTCCAGTTTCTAGCGTGCCTCCTGCGCGGGGTGATTTTAGAGGTCAATCTGGCAAACCTGGCCCTAGCCAGTCACAACTACTACGTCCTCCCAGAGCTTGTTTCGAGTGTGGCGATACATGCCATGTGGTTAGGGACTGCCCCAAACTTATTAGGGGTGTATCTTCACAGAATTTTCAGCCACAGCGTGCTCAGCAGGGTTCTCAGGCCATGATCACAGCTGCAACTACTACCCCATCTGCCCATCCAGCTAGGGGCGGAGGTCGGGGAGGTAGAGGTCGCCCTCGAGGGGAAGCTAGGCCAGATATTATGCTATTCCTGCTCGTACCGAGACTTTTGCCTCCGATTATGTCATTATAGGTATTATACTGGTTTATCACAGAGATGCATCAGTTCTATTCGATCCAAACTCCACGTATTCTTATGTGTCTTCTTATTTTGATCCGCATTTGTGTATAGCCCGAGATCCTTTGAGTTCTCCTGTTTATGTTTCTACTCCTGTGGGGGATTCTCTTGTTGTGGACTGCGTTTATCGGTCGTGTTTGGTTACTATTCGTGGGTTTGAGACCAGTGCGGATTTATTGTTACTTGATATAGTGGATTTTGATATTATCTTGGGCATGGACTGGTTGTCGCCCCATTATGCTATTCTTTATTGTCACGCCAAGACTGTGATGCTGGCTATGCCAGGTATTCCGCATGTTGAGTGGAGTGGTACCTTATATCACACTCCCAGTAGAGTTATCTCTTTTCTTAGAGTTCAGCGTATGGTTGAGAAGGGGTGTGCCGCGTATTTAGCTTATGTGAGAGATGTCAGTGTTGATACCCCTTCTGTTGTTTCAGTTCCAGTGGTACAGGATTATCCTGATGTGTTTCCAGCTGATATTCCGGGCATGCCACCCGATAGAGACATTGATTTTGGCATTGATTTGTTGTCGGGCACTCAGCCCATTTCCATTCCTCCGTACCGTAGGGCTCCTCCTGAGTTGACGGAGTTGAAGGATCATTTACAAGAATTTCTTGATAAGGGTTTTATTCGACCCAGTGTTTCACCTTGGGGTGATCCTGTCTTGTTTGAATAAAAATGATGGTTCTATGCGCATGTGTATTGATTATCACCAGTTGAACAGGGTTACAGTGAAGAACCGTTATCCCTTGCCTCGTATTGATGATTTATTTGACCAGCTTCAAGGCACACATGTATTTTCTAAGATTGATTTGCGCTTAGGTTACCATCAGTTGAAGATTCGGGAGACGGATATCCCGAAGACTGCTTTCAGGACTCGATATGGCTGTTACGAGTTTCTAGTTATGTCATTCGGGCTGACAAATGCCCCCGTAACATTTATGCATTTGATACACAGTGTGTTCAGGCCATATCTCGACTCGTTCGTCATTATTTTCATAGATGATAGTCTTGTTTACTCCCGGAGTCGGGAAGATCACGAGCAACGCCTGAGGACAGTGCTTCAGACCCTGAGAGAGAAGAAGTTGTATGCAAAGTTCTCAAAATATGAGTTTTGTTGAGTTCTGTGGCATTCTTAGGCCACGTGGTATTGAGTGAGGGTATTCGAGTGGATCCGAAGAAGGTAGAGATCGTGAAGAGTTGGCCTAGTCCGTCCTCAGTTACAGAGATTCGCAGTTTCCTTGGCTTGGCAGGTTACTACCGCCGTTTTGTGGAGGGATTTTCATCGATTGCATCCCCTATGACTAGATTGACCTAGAAGGGTGCTCCATTTCAGTGGACAGAGGAGTGTGAGGCGAGCTTTCAGAAGCTCAAGACAGCTTTGACTACAACCCCAATCTTGATATTGCCTACTGGTTCGGGGTCTTATACAGTTTATTGTGATGCCTCGCGAGTTGGCCTTGGAGTGGTGTTGATGCAGGACGGTAGGGTGATTCCCTACGCGTCCAGACAGTTGAAGATACATGAGAAGAATTACCATGACCATGACCTTGAGTTAGCTGCCATTGTTCTCGCCTTGAAGATCTGGCGTCATTATTTGTATGGTGTGCCTTGTGAGATTTATACTGACCACCGGAGTTTAAAGCACATATTCAGGCAGAAGGATCTAAATTTGCGCCATCGTAGATGGTTAGAGTTGCTAAGGACTATGACATCACTATATTATACCACCCGGGGAAGGACAATGTGGTGGCCGACGCCTTGAGTCGCCGGGCGGAGAGTTTGGCATACCTTCATGCAGCTGAGAGGCCTCTAGCCTTAGATGTTCAGTCCTTAGCCAGTCAGTTCGTGAGATTGGATCTTTCTGAGCTTTGCCAGGTATTAGCTTGTGTGGTTTCTCGGTCTTCCTTATTTGATCGTATCAGGGAGCGGTACTACGATGATCCTCTTTTACTTGTCCTCAAGGACACGGTCCAGCACAGTGATGCCATAGATGTGATCATTGGAGATGACGGGGTATTAAGGATGCAGGGTCGGATTTGTGTGCCCAATGTTGATGGGCTTCAGGAGTTTATTTTAGCAGAGGCCCATAGTTCGAGGTAGTCCATCCAGCCGGGTGCTGCGAAGATGTATCAGGATTTTAGGCAGCACTATTGGTGACGAAGAATGAAGAAGGATATAACAGAGTTTGTGGCCAAGTCTCTCAACTGTTAGTAGGTCAAATGTGAGCATCAGAGACCGGGAGGGTTACTTCAGCAGATCGAGCTTCCATAGTGGAAGTGGGAGCGGACACCATGGACTTTATGGTTGGACTTCCTCGGACTTTGAGGAAGCATGATGCTATTTGGGTGATTTGGATCGGCTGACCAAATCAGCCCATTTCATTCCGGTATTGACTACTTATTCATCGGAGCAATTGGCGGAGATTTATATTCGGGAGATTGTTCGTCTGCATGGTATTCCAGTTTCTATTATCTCGAACAGAGGTACTCAATTCACTTCACGATTCTGGAGAGCCGTTCAGCAGGAGTTAGGTACCAGGGTGGAGTTGAGCACATCATTTCACCCCTAGACGGACGGACAGTCCAAGCGCACTATTCAGGTTCTTGAGGATATGCTCCGTGCGTGTGTGATTGAGTTTGGAGGGTCTTGGGATCAGTTTTTTCCATTGGAGGAGTTTTCTTACAACAACAGTTATCAATCCAGCATTCAGATGGCGCCGTATGAGGCTTTAGATGGTAGGAGGTGCAGATCTCCGGTGGGTTGGTTTGAGCCGGGTGAGGCCAGGCTATTGGGCACAGAGTTGGTTCAGGATGCATTGGAGAAGGTCAAGGTGATTCAGTATAGAATCCGTACAGCCCGGTCCAGACAGAAGAGTTACGCGGACCGGAAGGTTCGTGATGTTTATATATGGTTGGAGAGCGGGTTTTGCTTCGGGTTTCGCTTATGAAGGGCGTTATGAGATTTGGGAAGAAAGGGAAGTTGAGGTATGTCTTTATGCTCGTTCGAGGACGAATGAATTTTTAAGTGTAGGAGGATGTGACGACCCGGTCGGTCGTCTTAAGAATTAACGCCCCAATCCCCTATTAACTATTTTTTCCCAAGTCTATTTCTGCTAAATTGAATTTCCAGGACGTTCGATTTTGAGTTCCGGAGAGTTTTGGGACACTTAGTCCCTAAATGAGAGCTTAAGTGTTGGAAAGTTTCCCGTAGTTGGACCAGTGTGAAGATGGCCTCGGAATGGAAATTTGATGGTTCTGTTAGCTCCATTAGGTGATTTTGGGGTTGGGAGCGTGTTCGGAATGTATTTTGGAAGTCCATAGCTCATTTAGGCTTGAAATGCCGAAGTTTGAATTTTTGAAGTCTCCAGCCCGATAGTGAATTTTTGATCCGAGGGTTGGAATGGAATTCCGGAAGTTGAAGTAGTTCCGTCATGTCATTTAGGATGTGTGTGCAAAATTTGAGGTCATTCGGATGAGTTTAGACGTGTTTCGGCATCGGATATGAATTCTAGAATTTTCCTAAGTTCCTAGGCTTGAACCTATGCACAATCGATGTTTTTGATGTTATGAGACGTGTTTTTAAGGCCCGACCTAGTTCTAATGAAGTATTAAGGTTGGTTGGTGGTTTTGGTTGAGTTCCCGGGGGCCTCGGGGTTGTTTCGGATGCTTAGCGGGAGAAAAATTGGGACTTAGTTACTACTGAACTAGTCCTCTTCTGGTGTCTTCGCACCTGCGAAGGTTTCTCTGCAGGTGCGGACCCGCAGACGCGTGGGGCTTGATCACAGATGAGATAGAGGGAGATTTGACCAGTGGTCGCAGGTGCGATCTGGGTTCCGCAGGTGCGGTACCGCAGACGCGACCAAATGACCGCAGGTGCGGCCCCAGTGTAACTTAAGTGATTTCCGCACCTGCGATGCTTTTTCTGCAGATGCAGTGATGGGGACCGCAGGTGCGAGATCCCTGTGTGTTTTATTCCACAAATTCGAGAGTTTATTTCATAAGTCTAAAAATCGTGTAAGGGCTCAAAAATTGGCGATTTATTGTGGGTTTTGAAGAGAAGGATCATAGGTAACATTTTCTAATCCTAATTCATTGTTAGACCAATAATCTCCGTTGTTTTCTTTAGTTTAACTATCAAAAATGGGGGGAAAATCATAGGAAATTGATGCAATTTCCCCAACCCGAAATTCTGAAAATTTATGGGGTTTTTGGCATCGGATTTCGATTTTTCTGGTTGAATGAGTCCGTGAGTGAATGGGTGTCCGAAAAATATAAATTTTACCCGATTCCGAGGCGTGGGCCCGAGGGGTATTTTGGTCATTTTACCTAATTTCGCGCCTTAGCTTGAATTAAATAGTGAAAATCAGTTGCATGAGATGTTATTTACTATATGTAATTGAATTGTATAGATTTGGGCCATTTGGAGTCGGATACTCGTGGAAAACATGTGGTTTCGAGTTGATTTTGAGCCGGTTCGAGGTAAGTGGCTTGTCTAACCTTGTGTGGGGGACCTTTCCCCTTAGGATGTGATAATTGGTAATTGAATGCCTTGTACATGAGGTGATGTGTGCGTACTTGTGCTAATTGTTGAAAATCCGGTTTTACTTTAAATATTTAGACTGAGTTTCTTTCTTACCTGCTTTATTCTACTTGCAATTATAGCCTTAGTTAGTTTAAAAAAGCATGCCTAGTTGACTTGAATTGCCTAATTGCTTAAGTGCTTTAATTGTACTACGTGAAGCATGATAGGCTAGAACTACTTGTTGCCTTGTATTTTTTTGCACTCTATTTCTAAATGTCTTTTTGTTGTGGCTGCATAATTACTTTGGGACTACGGGACGGTATCCCGGGAGATCCCCCTGCATATTTACTTTGGGACTACGGGACGGTATCCTGGGAGATCCCCCTGCATATTTACTTTGGGGGCTACGGGAAGGTATCCCGGGAAACCCCCTGCATATATACTTTAGGACTACGGGACGGTATCCCGGGAGATCCCCCTGCATATTTAATTTAGGACTACGGGACGGTATCCCGGAAGATCCCCTTGCATATTTTCTTTGGGACTACGGGACGGTATCCCGGGAGATCCCCCTCCATATTTACTTTGGGACTACGGGACGGTATCCCGGGAAATCCACTAGACAGTTGAGAAAAGGACTACAGGACGGTATCCTGGTAGATCCTCATTGTTACCATTTTTATTGAGCTATTTATATTCCGTGTTTAATCTGTTCTTGTGTTTTGTTATTGCCTTGTTGACCTGTCTTTTTTTCACTGTTGTATTCATTATTACTGTCCGATTTCATACTGTAAAGTCCTATTATATTGTTTAACCTTAGTAGGGCCCCGACCTTCCTCGTCACTACCCGACCGAGGTTAGGCTTGGCACTTACTGATTACCGCTGTGGTGTACTCATGCCCCTTCTGTGCATGTTTTTCATGTGAAGATCCAGGTACCTCCACCCAGGTGCACTATCCCCGAGGTTGAGAGATCCCGCAAAGACTTCAAGGTACATCTGCCGCGTCCGCAGACCAGGAGTCTCTATCTTATTCCAGCTTTTGTGAAAAGTTTTTCCTTCCTTACAGTTTTATAGACATTCTAGAGATTAGAGCAGTGTATTATATTTCTGTTAGCCTGTGGTTCCCGTGAGTTTCCAGGTTTTGGGGTGATATTGTAGACTTCTGTATTATTTTGGGTTGTATATGCCAAGTGGCATTTATATACAGTTCTTCTTTTAGATTGTTCAGTTTTTACTTTATTATTCCTCAAGGTATGTTGATATTTTGCATTGCTAGGCTTACCTAGTTATAGGGACTAGGTGCCATCGCGACATGTTCACGGAGGGCGAACTGGGGTCGTGACAGCCCATCACTCCTGTGGTGCACTTTGTGGCATTAGATCCATCTAAATCTCTTGCTGAAAATATGGCCACATTAATGACACAAATGAGCATCCTTACCAAAAAGGTGGAAGAGTCAGGTCAGAAACAACAGGTGCACATAGTTGATACAACCAATGGGGGCTTATGTACATCTTGCGTCAGCCAGTCAGTGGAGCACTGAGGGGGTTCACCAACACTATCCTGAGGACATGAATTATGTGTCCAACTATGGGGGTCAGAGACCAGGTGGTCAGAATTGGGGGCAGTAGAATCAGCAATACTGGCCAGCCCCGCAGCAGCATAATCACGATAACATGGGGGCCATGCGACCACAGGGTAATATGGCGCCTTACCAAAGGCCACAGAGCTATAACAACCAGAATCAGCAGTAGGGGTATCATCCACCTCAACAACAACATAATGGGAGACAGGAAGACAGGTTCGCTAGGCTTGCGGCAATGATGCAGAAAGTGATTGGGTCTAATGCAAAAATAAGTGAAAGACTATTTTCACACGAGTCAACTATAAAAAATATTGAGGTTCAAATGGGTTAGATTTTGATGTCACTGAATAATCATCCTCATAGGACTTTACCTGCAGACACTCAGGTAAATCCAAAAGATCATGGCCCGAAGCAGTTGATGGCAGTGAGTCTACGTAATGGTAGAGACCTGGACTTGGGGGCAAGAGAGGGCTCGAGAAAGCAGACATGTTGAGACACTTATGCTAGTGCCCATTGAGCTAGATGACCCAGCAGGATTGATTGAGGTGACAATGCAGCATGCACAGAATATGCCAACAAAAAGAATGAGGTTGAGAAAGAAGCTGAGACAGCACAGGAACCGGTACTGGAGGCAGCACCTGAAAAAGAGAAAGCCTAAATCACAAGGAAGAAGCGACCTCCAACACCATTCCCACAGAGACTAGCCAAATATAAAAAGATGAGCAATATAAGAAGTTCTTGGACATGTTGAAACAAATTCAGGTAAATATTCTGTTGATTGATGCTTTAAAAGAAATGCCTGGTTATGCAAAAATGATGGACTTGATGTCCCGCAAGTTCGACTTCCAAGACTTGGCCACAGTGACCCTAACTCAGACATGAAGTACTGTTGTAACAAGACCCCTTGCTGAAAAATTATCAGACCCAGGGAGTTTCACAATTCCCTTCACCATAGGTAACTTTGCTTTTGCCAAGGCACTATGTGATTTGGGGGAAATCGTATATCTTATGCCCCTATCTATCTATAAAAGGATTGGGATTGGAAGAGCTAGACCCACGTCTATGTTGTTGCAGCTGGCTGACAGAACTGTAAGGAGGCCCTCAGGTATTCTTGATGACGTGTTGGTACAGGTAAGCAAATTTGTGTTCCCTGCAGATTTTGTAATTCTGGACTCTAGGGTGGATGAAGAAATTCCCATAATTTTGGGAAGGCCATTCTTGGCCATAGGGCGAGCTCTCATTGACTGCAAAACTGGAGATCTCAAGATGAGGTTAAATGACAAAGAGATAACGTTCAACGTGCAGAAATCTATGAGGCGACCAAGTGAATTCGCCAATTATTCTTTAATTGATGTCGTGGATGTAATCCTGGAAGAGGATGATAAGACCTTGAATATTGAGGACCCTCTAGCTGCATGTCTTATGAATTTAGATGAGATGAATGGTGAAGAATTGGTGGAATGGGTGCTTTCTCTTGAGGGCAAAGGTTTTTGGAAGAAATCACTCGAATTCGAGCCCCTGCACTTAGAGAAAAGGGAAACTCCTCCAGCCAGGCCCTCCATAGAAGAAACACCAAAGCATGAGTTGAAGCCACAACCCATCCATCTCAGGTATGCATTCTTAGGACCTAACTCCACATTACCTGTTATTATCTCATCTTATTTGTTAGATCTGCAGGCAAAACAACTTTTGCAGGTACTGACAAAGTGCAAGACTGCTATTGGGTGGACCATGGCAGATATTAAGGGGATCAGCCCGACATTTTGTATGCATAAATTCTGCTGGAAGATGGGCACAAACCTTCCAGAGAATACCAAAGAGGCTGAACCTCAATATGAAGGAAGTGGTGAAGAAAGAAGTCATTAAGTGGTTAGATGCGGGAATCATCTTCCCGATCTCTGACAGCAATTGGGTTAGCCCAGTGCAATGTGTTCCTATGAAGGGTGGAATGGCGATGGTGAAAAATGATAAAATGAACCGATCTCTACACGAACCATCACAGGCTATAGAATTTGTATGGATTACAGGAAGCTCAACTTAGCCACCCGGAAAGACCACTTCCCACTTCCCTTCATTGATAAGATGCTTGACAGACTGGTAGGGAGGTACCACTTCTATTTTCTGGATGGGTACTCAGGGTACAATAAGATCTCCATTGCACCGAAGGACAGAGAGAATACCTCATTCACATGCCCTTATGGGATCTTTGCTTTTCGAAGGATGCCATTTGGCCTATGCAACGCGCTCGCCACATTCCAAAGGTGCATGATGGCCATATTCATAGACATGGTAGAAGACATAATGGAGGTGTTCATGGATGATTTCTCGGTGGTGGGAAACTCATTTGATGAGTGCCTTAAAAATTTGACCAGAGTATTGAAAAGGTGCATTGAGACTAACCTGGTACTTAATTGGGAAAAGTGCCATTTTATGGTACAAGAAGATATAGTCTTGGGACACCTAGTATCAAGCAAGGGCATTGAGGTGGATCGTGCGAAAGTTGATGTGATAGCAAAGCTTCCACCTCCCACATCAGTGAAAGCAATCAGGAGCTTCCTCGGGCATGCCGGTTTCTACCGGAGATTCATAAAAGACTTCTCAAAAATTGCTTACCCTCTATGTAAATTGCTAGAAAAGGATCACCCCTTTGTGTTTTCTGATGATTGCAAGGTAGCATTCGAGGAATTGAAGAAAAGGCTAGTCACATCACCCATCATTGTTGCCCCCGAATAGGAGCATCCATTCGAGCAAATGTGTGATGCAAGTGACTATGCAGTGGGAGCAGTGTTAGAATAGCGGAAAGATAAAATAATGCACCCCAATTTACTACGCAAGTAGAACATTTAGTGGAGCCCAGTTGAACTACACTGTAACTGAAAAAGAGATGCTGGCTATAGTGTTCGCGTTTGACAAGTTCAGATCGTACCTGATTGGATCAAAGGTAATTATATATATTGATCATGCTTCTCTTAGGTACCAGATCGAAAAGAAAGATTCAAAACCGCGCCTGATTCTTTGGGTGCTGTTGCTGCAAGAGTTCGACTTGGAAATTCGTGACCGTAAGTGTTTAACCAAAGAATTAGATCCTTTGACCAAATCTATTTCTAGGATGAACACGGGTTATTGATAATCAAGGAAATAATATTAAAATAAAGAGAAACAAGTAACAGACAATATTGCCGAAATATAGAAAAGCAAAGTAGATTGTATTCGAAAATCAGATGTCCTTACAAGTTACATTTCCTTCCTTTATATAGGAGGTTTCTCAATATAACGTTTGGTTCTTGCAATAATTGCTCATTAATGACTAATTATTACATTAATGAAGCATTCCCAAGGGCAAATGTAACTGTTATGTGAAGGTTACACAACTTCTAGGATTTTTATTGGGGATTCCTGAATCTATCTGTAATTCTGTCTAGATTCACTCTGACCGTATCCCTTGTCTCGATTAGAGCAAGTTTCCTGTGGCTGATGAGCTCGAGGGTTTATTGAATCGTGCCTCTTTGTTCCGTACCTCTTCAAAGAATCACATCTAGCTGTCGCATTTTCCTGCGTCCACATAACTGGATGAGTTATCAAGAGTTGGCTTACGTGTGAAACTCTTTTTTACCAATACAGATATTACCCCTACTTACCATATATTTATCGATTAATATTTGGTAAGTGGATACTCATTTATGGCGGGAATATTTTGCCGCATCTTTGCCTCGAAACAGCACATATTTTTATGAACATAGGCGTCGTTTGTCACTTCCATTTAATGCTCATACCACGTGTCCTTCTCGGATTGGTTGTGCATTTACTCTGCACCTTTTAGGGTTTTTTGCGGCTGCCTCAGTTCCGAAGTGACACCTTTAATTATGACTTTTCATCATTATTTTTCCCATTTTTTGACGGTCGTCTTCAAGTATAAATACCTTTCTTCCTTTCTTTACTTCCACGCAACATTCTATAACTTGTCTCCTTTATTTGTAGAGAATTTTCCATTGCCTTTGTAAACATGTCTTCATCAAATTAGCCTAAAAGAAAAATAGATGTGGAAAACTTAACACCTTCTTCTGCCCCGACTAGGAGTCAGAGGGGCAGTAGATTAAGGAGTTTAGAATCCACTCCTTCCAGAGGTTCTTCTTCCTCTCATATAATTTTTCCTCCTTCCGCTAGGTCTTTAGTTTCTCCTAGGGCTAAGTCTTCTCGTTCTTCATCTAGAGGTAAAGACGATCATATTCGTGAACCTAAAGTTTATGAAATTATTCCCGCTGAATTTGTATTTACTAGGAAAACCCAGTTCTTGTAGACCAGTCTTCTTCTTTAGACAGTGTTGAGAGGTATTCAACCCTTATTACTGAGGGCCATATTTCCCTAGTTCGTAGGGATTGTTCTTGGAGGTCTGATTTACCTTTTTATCTAAACGGTAATCAAAGAATAACGTCTTATAAGACGGGTTATTCTTTTGTTTATACGTATCCTTTTACACTAGGGTTTAGACCTCCCATTGATCCAGTCATAATCGAGTTCTGTCGTTTCTTCGATATTTGTTTGGGACAAGTTGCTCTGCTTGTGTGGCGAGTGGTCGCGTGTGTTAGGAGTTTAGCTTCCTTATCCTCATTTCCTTTTACTTTCAACCATCTTATTCATCTTTACTCCCCTGTCTTGTTTCGTCAAGGGGTTTTTACTCTGGCTGCTCGAAGTAAGAGAGTGTTGGTAACCCCTGATGATGACAAGGACAGAGGTTGGTACCTCCGGTATGTCACTTTTCCCACTGCCGGTTTAGTGGGTGAAGAGAATATTCCCTTCCCTGAGAAGTGGAATCGCACACGTAAGTACATTTTTAGTTCGCATTTGTTTTTCTTTGAGATGTTTTATTAACACCGTATCTATTTCTTCTTCTTCCAGCAATCATGGGTACTGTTGAGAATATCTCCGGTATCCGTGTCTGGGTAGAAAAGTTGCTGTCTGTCACTTCATTAGAAAAAGGTCTTGGAAGTACTTCGTTGGGAAGTACAGTTGGCATGTAAAGACCCACAGTAATCAAAGTTTTTTTTTTACTTCTTTTCTTGCTAGAGCCTTCTTTTATTCTCGCCTAATATTCCCTTTTTGATAGGGTTTTCTGCCCGTGGGGTGTTTGCTTCGTCTGTTCCAAAGATGTCTCTAGCCCAGGCCCAATAGATCATTGTTACTTCGTCTTCTTCAAAGAGGAAAACGGGTGAGTCCCGTTCTGAAGAAGAAGAAGAAAAGGAGGGTGCTTTGATGCACAGGTCACAGAGAAGGCAGGTGGTTTTGGACGACTAGTCTATACGCATAACTTTTCCTTCCGTGTCTGCAGTTAGACCCTTAACCTCTGAAAACGTTTCACAGTCCCCTATTCATGATTCTGTTGAGTACTTGTTCCATGAAGGTTTTGATCTTGCTCCTGATGATGTTCCTTTAGCTACTGTTTTTCCTGCCTCTTTAAGAGAAGATGTTTCATCGGTTTCTCGTGTTTCCTCCGCTCCTTTAGCTATTACGGTTTCTGCCGTATCTTTACCTGCGGTTTCCTCAATTCTTCAATCTTCCGTGCCTGATATTTTGCCTGTGCCTTCTTCAGTTCCCCCACCCTCAGTGACTGTTGCTATCCCATCTGTGCCTGCTTCCATGACTTTCATTAGGTCCCACGGAAAAAACCCAACTAGCTATCCATACAGCCCTTACTTGGGTCAATGAAGTGGTGCATACCTCCTTGAAGGTACGGTGCAATTCTATTTTCACATGTGAAGTTTATCATGTCTAAATAATTTATCATATCTAATTGGTTTGCTTCTTGTAGATCAACCTCATTGGTATGGAGCTTATGAAGAGGATCTCAAATTCTGATAAGGAAACAAGAGAATTGCAGGCTGATCTTGGTGATCTAAGGGCACAATATGATAACTTGAGAAATTATATGGACGCCTTAGAGGAGGAGAGTAATACCTTGAAAAGACAACTGAGGATTACGGCAACGGAACTGGCGGTGAAGAAGGCTTCTTCAAACCAGGCTGATAAGGATAAGGGCATTCTGGTATCCTCATTTGCTGAACAATTGTCTCAAGCCTCGAAAGAGATCAGGAACTTGAAGGATTTGCTAGGGCAGAAGGTGGTATATTTTGGCGAGCTCGTACAATCACTCTCCCGGACCCAAGAAGAACTGTGTGATGAATTAAATAGAGTCCAAATTTTGGTGGAGTCGATCGTACCTCTGAGGGATGCCCATGAAGCTTCTGAAGCGGAGAAGGATGGGTTAAAAGCTGAGCTTCAAATGTAGGCAAAAGATTATAATGATTTTGAAGAAGCGGCTGTTGTTGATGTAAGTTGGGCGTATACGAATTATCGCCTTGATACATTGACAGAGATGAGTCAAGAAGGTTTCGACCTCAGCGCTGCAATAGCTAAAACCAAAGAGGCTATGGAGAAGACTCAACAAGGTCTTAATCTTTCTCCATCTTATGGTGAAACTTCTGCCGCTCGTGCCTCTTCGCCTCAAGTTGCTCCTGTTCCTCCTATTAATGAAGAAGTCATCCCTTCTCCACAAGAAGATTAAAGTATTGGTTTTCCTTGTTATTTTTTTCTTTTGGATTGGTGGTTACCCCCAGCTCCATCGGGGGTAAATTTGGATCTTTGAAGTCCCCAACTGACAACTTAGGGGCAAAAAAATGTAATTATTATATGCGGCTAAGTAC
This sequence comes from Nicotiana paniculata, assembly GCA_005239505.1. NCBI lineage: Eukaryota > Viridiplantae > Streptophyta > Magnoliopsida > Solanales > Solanaceae > Nicotiana > Nicotiana paniculata. The sequence goes on along the minus strand of MDKI01005342.1, from coordinate 456 downwards.
TAGTTAGTACTTAGTTCTTACTTAGCCGCTCTTCTTGATATGAATGCAATTTATGACTTTTTTGTTTTGAGCTTTTGTTTTGCTTTTAAGTCCTTTGCATGTCTTGCTTTTTGAGGTTTTTAGTTTTACCTCTAAACTTTCGCATGCAAATGCTAAAATCACTCGAACCTTTTTATAGTATGCACGGTGTTTGTACAAAATATAAGCCTTTATTTATGATAGGCTTTATTTATAAGATAGGGCCCTTTTTGATTGATGCTTAATGAAGAAGACGTCTCAACTTCATAGTAATGAAATAGAGTGATAGGAATTTTTCACATGTTTAGAAATGCTTCTAAGGGAAGTTTTTTATTTGAACTTCCACAACATTTTACATGTGTTTACGATTATCGCCTAAGACTCATGTTGCAACTGTTTTTATTTAACAGATTTGATATACACTTGTATTTCGTAACT
>MDKI01033910.1:0-17296 GCA_005239505.1 Nicotiana paniculata | reverse complement strand
TCGAATGGGTAAGTATTCTTCCACTATAATTAATTATATTTCATGAATTAGTTCTTGTTTTTAGTATTTAATTTGTGTTTTGGGTTGAGGGAATTGTTGGTTTTGAAAGAAAACATCAAAAAATGAAAATTCATGATTTGAATGACCAAATGTAATCGGAATTTGATTAGATTAGTATGGTTGGACTCACAATTGAATGGGTGTTCGAAATTTATAAATTTTTTCGGGTTACGAGGTGCGGGCCTGGGGGTCGACTTTTGGGTCGATTCTTTATGATTTTTTAAAGATTGAGACTTTATTATAAGGAATCGTTCCTTATACTTTTTATGTGTATTTTGAAGTTGTTTAAGTTGATTCTAAGCCGTCTGGAGGTCTTTCCGCCCGAGAAACCTAGTTTTGAGTACCGGGTTATCGTCTTTGAGGTAAGTATCTTGCCTAACCTTGTGTAGGGGAACCACCTCTTAGGATTGAGTCTTCCTTGTTGATTGTAGTCCGAGTATGCGAGGTGACGAGTTTGTACTCGTACTTATTTGCAATTAGATTGCCCTTTTAGGATTCGTAGATTCTTATATTACATGTGTATGATTTGTAATTGTTATACTTAAATCCTTGGTTGTTGATTTCATTCCTTCCTATTTAAATTAGAATTACTTTTTTTTTGGATTCTTCGTTGGCTATTTGACTTTACTTGACTTAACTGAATATTCTACTTCTCTTATAATCATCCTATATTTTCTTCCTAGCTTGCCTAATTGACTATAATTAGTGTCATCTAGCCTTATAGTTGACTAGATGTAGTTGGAATATTTATTCGTTGGAGTCAAGCATGTCCGTGAGTCTTACATTGTGATTTATATGACTATTCCCTTAAGTGCCACTTAGGTATAATTGTCAGACATTTATGTTATTAGTATTTCCTTGATGTTGCCTATTATTGGGCCCTTTGGTTTAAGCTGAGTGTTATTCTGTGAAGTAAACTGTTTAGGTGAGATTGGTTATAGCTGTTTCCCTTGCCGGGATGTTATGGTTTCTGTTATTATTTATGTTGTTAATGATATGGTTTGTATTGTTGACTCCCTTGCCGGGATGTGATGGTTCCCATTACTGTTTATGCTGTGAATGATATCGTTTGTACTGTTGACTTCCTTGCCGGGATGTTGTGGTTTCTATTACTGGTTATGCTGTTAATGATATTGTTGACTCCCTTGCCGGGATGTGGTTATTTATGGGTCATATTGTTGGGTTTTCCTTGCCAAACTGTTGTTCTTGATATTGTTTGGGTGAGGAAGAGTGTAAAGCACGAAGGATAATGCCGTGCCATGTTCATGATATTTAGCACTAGGGAACATTTCGTGCCATGTTTATGATATTTAGCACAAGGGAACATTCCGTGCCATGTTTATGTTATTTAGCACGAGGGAAAATTCCGTGCCATGTTTATGTTATTTAGAACGTGGGAACATTCCGTGTCATGTTTATGTTATTTAGCACGAGGGGACATTCTGTGCCATGTTTATGTTATTTAGCACGAGGGAAAATTCCGTGCCATGTTTATGTTATTTAGAACGTGGGAACATTCCGTGTCATGTTTATGTTATTTAGCACGAGGGGACCTTCCGTTCCATGTTTATGTTATTTAGCACGAGGGGACATTCTGTGCCATGTTTATGTTATTTAGCACGAGGGAAAATTCCGTGCCATGTTATGTTATGTTAGCACGAGGGGACATTCTGTGCCATGTCATGTTATGTTAGCATAAAGGGACATTCCGTTCCGTATTTATGCATTACTATTTCCGTTGTTCCTGTTTGCTATTTGCTGCATTTACGGGCAAGATTTGATATTCCTCCTGTACCGAACGGCAATTTCTGAGTTGCGGACGGAGTTCCGACGGATAAATCATGAGGAGATTTTGATCAAGGAATTTTATTGAAAAGTATTATTGAAGAAGTAATAGTTTTGAAATGATTATAATTGAATGACTTTTACATCGAAGGTATATTTAAAAAATACTAGGCTTGCCTAAAATGATATTTGGAAGTCATTTATTGGGAAAGCATCTTTGGAAAGTTTCGTATTTTGAAAGAAACTATATTTTACGTAAGTCTCTCTATTAAATATACTTATATCTACGTTTGGAGAAAGTATGTTTCCAAAGGACACTCTTCCATACTAAAATGATTTTATTTGCAAATTTTTTCATATGAACTGATGTATAAATATTTCCACCAGTCTATGGATTTCAAAGGCTAAGGCCCGATGTGAACAAACCGACGTAGAGTTGAGTTATTGGCGTTCTCTATTGTCTTGTGTTTCCTTTTGTTTTGGCTTGTTCTGTTGTCCATCTTTCTGTGTACTTTTATGCTGTTTCGTGATTGATTTCTGTGATTTCCTTCCGCTTTATATTGTCGTTGTCGTAAATTATTCCGTGAAGCCTTAGGTAGATGTAACGTTCGGTCATTTCTATATTCATGTTATTTCTTTTGTAGACCAGTGGTGTCTTGACTAGTCCTCTTCACTACTCCACCGAGGTTAGTCTTGATACTTACTGGGCACCGTTGTGTATGCTCATACTACACTTCTGCACATTTTTGTGTGCAGATCCCAGATATATATTGTAGTAGTTGTGTGGATGATTGCCGAGGAGACTCAAGGTAACCTGCTGTTGTATTCTCAGGCGTCGAAGTCACCTTCTTTGTATTTATTATTCATACACTGTTGTATTAATTTCCAAACAGATGTACTTAGAAGTTGTAGAAGATTCGTAGAGCTAATGACTTGTACTACCGGTTTTGGGAAAGTTTGTACATTATGTTGAGATTTTATATCAAGACTGCTAGCCTTCCTTTATTATTGTTATTATTCAGTAACTGTTAGGCTTACCTAGTCCCTAAGACTAGGTGCCATCACGATGACCAACGTAGGAAATTTGGGTCGTGAAAATAAGCAACAAGGGAAAACTAAGCAAGAAATTTCTAATTTAAGCGGAAAGAGATGACCTAGCAATCGGAACTCAGACATAACAAATACAACTTCCTACACAGAGGATATAAGGACGTAAGAATCCTAAAAGGCCAACCTAGCTGCAAATAAGTCCGAGTACGCACTCGTCACCTCGCGTACGCGGGCTACAATCAACATAGAAGACTCAATCCTATGGGGTAGTTCCACCACACAAGGTTATGCATGATACTTACCTCAACCACTCAAATCAAACTTGAAATCGCGTTCTTGCCACGAGTATCCAACTCCCAATGGCTCAAATATAATCAAATCAATAGCATCGTGTAAATAATACTGCAAGCAACTAGTTTAACTAATAAATTCGAAGCTAAGACGTGAAATTAGGAAAATTGCCCAAAAAGTACCTCGGGAAAATTTACAAATTATGAACACCCGATCAATTATGAGAACACTGGAACAAAATCATCAAAAGCTGACGCCAAAATCTCACTCAAATCTCAGATTTCCAATTGGGAAATGTTTTCTCCCATTTCAAACTTTTACTCTCAGTTTTCTTGATAGAATGAGGAAAACTACAATAGATTAATGAAATAAAACCAAATTTGAGTAAGAAATATTTACCCACAAGATTCCTCTGAAAATCCGCCAAAGAATCGCCTTCTCCCGAGCTCAAAATAAAAAAAGGAGTGAAAATTAAAAACCCTCGATTCTGCCCCATTTTCAACCAAGCAATCCTCGCACCTGCGGACATTCCTCGCACCTGCACATTCCGCACCTGCACATTCCGCACCTGCGGTCCAACCAGTCGCACCTGCGAAAATCACTAATTTCCACATCTTCGCACCTTTGCTTAAGGCCACGCACCTGCGGGCTCGCAGGTTGGTCAAAACCTCGCACCTGCGCCTTAAGCTTGGCTCCTAAAATTCCACATCTGCAGGCTTCCCTTCCGTGCCTGCGACCTCGCACCTTCGGATACCCATCCGCAGGTGCGGAAAAACACCAGAACTCCAAAAGCCAGCCAGTCAGCAACTCTAAATTCACAAAAACAAATCCGTTAACCACCTGAAACACACCCTAGGCCTCCGTAACCTCGACCAAACATACCAACCAGTCCTATAACTCCATACGAACTTAATCGAGCCTTCAAACCACATCACATAACATCAAAATCGCCAATTATTCATGGATTCAAGCCTAAGAACTTATGAAATTTCCAAAATCCACAATCGATGCTGAAACACATAAAAACTAGTCCGAATGACCTGAAATTTGACACATATGACACAAATGACACTACGGACCTACAACCACTTTTGAAATTCAATTCCGAGCCCGATATCAAATTTTCACCTATCGGCCGAAATCGCCAAAAATTCTAACTTCCGCCAAATTACGTCAAATTACTCTATGGACCTCCAAAACTAATTCTAGACGTGCGCTTAAGTCTAAAATCATCATACGAAGCTGTTGGCATCACCAAAAACTCATTTCGAGGTCGTTTACTCAAAAGTTAAACCTGCGGTCAACTTCCATCACTTAAGCTTCAAAAATATAAATGATTCCTTCCAATTCGACTCCGGATTATCTGGTAACTGAACCCAACCATGAACGCAAGTCGATATACACAAAGTGAAGCTGTTCAAGACCTTATTCCACCAAACAGAGCTTAATTTCTCAAAACGACCGGTCGGGTCGTTACATCGTCACTACTTTCAACCTAAGGTTAGGTTTGTTACTTACTCATTACATGGGCTCGGTTGTACTGATACTACACTTCTGCATATGCGTGCTGAGGTTTGCTGTTGTTGTTGTTGTGCTTGATGGTTGCCAGATTTGAAGATGTACTTGCGTTCCTGTTGTAGCTGCCTCTTGTTCATGGTAGCCTTAGATTTATAAACTCTGATTATGTACTTTTCAAACAGAAGATATATTTTCTTCATACGATCTTTGCAAAACTCTATTCTATGATTTGTACTACCAGTCGTTGGAAAATGTAATAGATCCAAATATTTTCTTTTGTCTAATTGTCTTATAAATATTATTTGAATTGGATAGTTATTTGTTAGATCACCTAGCAGGTTGGTTTAGGTGTCATCACGACTAGTGAATTTTGGGTCGTGACAAGTTGGTATCAGAGCTCTAGGTTCATAGGTTCTACAAGTCATGAGCAAATATGTAGTAGAATCTTGTGGATCGATATGATGACGTCCAACCTATCTTCGAGAGGCTACATGAAATTTAGGATATACGTCCCATATTTCTTTCCTTATCGTGCAACATTGATTCAACTTGAAGCGTAACCCTTTGAATTCCTTCCACACATTTCGTGTTCGCACATGAGCGCTCGATATTAGGTGTACATCAACGACATTTGATTTCATGGTTGAGGTGTGAGATGTGATTGCGGCATGCTGATGATAGGTCAGTCTAGAGGACTTGAGGCCGGATTTTGTCTGTAGCTTGAGTACAGAGATTTCAATTGTGTGAGCACGTGCTTTTGGGACTTATATGCCCGTTGATGTCCCTATTAGTGGGTTTTGTGATTTGATGACTATATGGTGAGTATGATTACCAGATTGTGTTCGAATTGATCTAATGTGACGAGAAGGGTTTACTTGAGATGAAGAAAGGACTATTGGGTGTTTGATTTCTGTCTTGATCTGGCGCATGGCCTCAAGTTGTGGGTGTGTTTAAAGATTTATCATGTTGTTTAGTTGTGGAGTGAAGTAGATCTTCATGTCATGTTATGAGTTCAGATCAGGAAGATTAAGTGATTGCGTAATAGTTATGAAAGTGGAATGGTATAAAGAGATGTTAGTTTGAGTTGAAGCAAGTGGATTATCTCCTGCGCGGTGTCCTGATGTTTGTGTAATCCCTATGTCATTTTGTAGCAAGTTCTCTTTTACCAGTGAATTACATGTGTTGCAATTTTAGTTTGGATCGTTAGAGAGAGTTGTCTTGACTCTTACAAGGGCGAATGTGGTATTTACAAATGATTTGAGATATTGAATGGTTTGTGTTACATGAGTTTACGAAGGATTTAGTTGAATCTCACTGCGGTATTATGGCGGTAATAGAGTATGGGCATTGTGAGTTATTGTGTGCTTTGACAGGGGGAGTTTGTTGTTGATAAGTTGATTGCACGGTTATGTGATGTATTGGTTTCGATTTGAGGTATTCTGGTAAATCAATTATGACTTGCAGAGGTTGAGTCTGAGAATGACTCGAGTAAGGAAAATTCTGGATGCGAGTTGTATTATGTTTTGATGGGTATATGGGAAACCTTGAATGATTGAATTACACCTAGTAAAGGATGTAGCGTGCATGGAGTAGGTATTCACTCGGTTGCTTAGAAGTGTGGATTACTTCTGAAGGTATTGGAGTGCAAATGGGGCACAAGTCCTTCGGTCTGTTTGATCAGTTTAATTGAGATTTGAGCAGAGTGGATGAACCTCAAGAATGGTTCTAATGGATTCAAGAGTTATATGTAGCAATTGGGAATCTTCAGAATGTGTATGTGGTTAGAAACAGAGATTTACATTGGATGGTGTCAATACTTGTGGCATATCTATATCCTTATGGATTCTACATATCAGTATGAAGGAGGTGAAGGAAATGGCTTTAGATTCGCAGGAAGTCTCTTTAGAGTAAGTATTTGTTTGTGGTACTTTTGGGATACTTAAGAGGGAATTCGGTGACTTATGAGACTTAGGACGAAGTGGTTCTATGCTAAAGTTAGTGTGGAAAGTTTTGGTTAAGGATAGTAGTATTCTAGCTAGGAAATGTATCAATTTGAAAGCAACTCGGAAGGAATTCGGAGGGTTGGGACAGTTTGGTAGTGGGTTGGATCAACATGGTAACATATGTGATTGACTCTTTCAGTTCTTATGATACAAGTGTTTCGTGGTGATGCTCGTGAGTTTTTTCGGTGACCTACGTGGCTTGGTTGAGTTAGAGAGATTTAGTTCTAATGGCTTTGATTATGTGAAAATGGATTTCAAAGTATTCTTGATGGTTTCTACCATGGATCGAGGTGTATATTTCCTACCGGCATGTGGAACATGATGCGTATTGGGATTTTCTCCTAGGTGGGATCAAATGGAAGGTTCTTGGCTAATTGAGTATGTGGTACTCTGAGTTGATTATGCAATGAAATTCTTGTATTTTTCATATGATGGCATGGTATGTTCAGTGTGTATGTGTGAGATCGAGATTGGCATGTGCAAGGTTACGATTTTGATTTGAAGGGAAGGACATAAATTCTTAGGCAGCATGGGCAGTTTCAGATGACCAGGTAAATAATATTACTATTTGGTACGTATTGATGAGAGTGTACATTTCAGAAGGGGCAATGTGTTTTGATTTATGCATACATCATTGGTATTGCGGCACTCACCTGGTTGATGACCGTCGGTATTCAAATTTTACTATGTGGCACGGAAGAATTATAGAGATATTCCTCGTGGAATGATTGTGTATGAGGGATGTGTTAGACATTCGGGATGTGTAGTTGGGATCAGTATTGAGATTCATATGTTCTATGGAATTGGAGACTAGAAGTCCTCAAGAGCAGATTGTTTCGTGATTGAGGACTGTGAAAATGTGGCCAAGGTGAGTCAGAGGATGGTATGTGTTATGGTTAGGTCATTGTGGACTTTCAGAGGGTTATTTATATATTGTGGGTGACCATAGTTGATTTAGGGGTCTATTGGTAGGCCCAATTAGTATGTGTATTCTACACCGAGCCGGATTGGTTGGCTCCATACTGCTATTGTTGAGAGATGTGCCGTTCGGTCGTTGTTAAGCTTATTCTTGTTCTGAAATTATTTGTGGGTTACTCCTCTATTACGAGGAGTTGTGATTGGTTGATTATATTCACATATGGTGCGGCTCTATCGAGGCCTTATGACAAAATTTGAGCGAGAAGAGTATTTGGGTGCTGCATGATTGATTGTGCATTAGTTATGTTCTTTCGGGCTTATGTGGCATTGCGTCATTTGCTTTTCCGTAGTTATGGTAATTCACTTTGGGGACTTGATGTCGAATCACGCATGGTTGGTGATTTTGAGCAAGGTGGCTTGAGACATATGCCATGGACCAGTGTATGGATTCATCATGCATTGTAGCGGAGTTATATTGGGGTATGATCCTTTGTGATAGATTCGTGTGTTTTGGTTCTACGGTGTATGATGGGTTCCTAGCATTGTGTTGTGGTGGTAACTGTTGAGTTTGTGGGACAGTTCTCTCGTTTGAGTCAATTTTATGATTGAGTACATTTGGAATGTTGCTATTTGGTGCACGAATTGCACGGGTTGTGGATTTAGATTGTAGTGACGTGTCATGTAACTAGAGTAGTCATGTTGGATGAGATGATGTCATTGGACCTAGAATGTATACAATCGGAATTGAGTACAACATAGTTGGAAGGATAATATCGAGAGTCAGCTTAAAAATCTGCTATAGTTCTTGTCGGAAGAGAGGGAGCTCCACGACCTGTTGATCTGGTGAATGGTTATGAGTTTCTACGTGTTTCTTTCATCATTGGCCGTATATGAAGGTGTTAGAACGAGGCCTTGTTTGATATGAGGTTATTACCGGTATTGCGTTGATTTGAGCATCCACTGTGATTAGAAATCATTGCTGCGAGCGTTTGAGTTATGTGTATTTGAGTTTTAAGTATTTCAGTTTTGGTTACGACTTGGCACAACTTCTTCAGACTTATACAGAGTGTTGATGCGAGACTTTGATCTTATAGAAATTCCAGATGTGGGAATTGGATTAAGAGATTTCAGTTATGATGTATTATCAGACCTATATGGGATTGGGTGACATGGGATCACCCCCAGGTATGTGCATGATAAAGTTACACTGCATTTGAGGGCTTTGAGAATAACTCTGGGCACGTTCGAGGACGAACGTATGTTTAAGTGGGGGAGGATGTAACGACCCAACCGGTTTTTTTGACCATTTGCACTTCGCTCGGTTGTTTAGGGCATGAGTAGATCTGTACGAAGTATTATGACTTATGTGAATCATCGGTTTTTGGTTTTCAGGATTTATTCGGAATTGATTTAGAAGAATGATCCTCAGCTAGAAGCTCTAAATTTGGAAAGGTTTGACAAAGTTTGAATTTTTAGTATTTCACCTTGGATTAGATTTCTGATGGTTTCGTTTGCTCTGTTGGGTGATTTTGGATTTAGGAGCACGTTCGGATTTCGATTTGGAGGTTCGTAGTAGAATTTGGCTTGAAATGGCGAAAGTTGGAATTTTGTAAAGTTTGATCGGGAGTGGAATTTTTTATATTGGGGTCGGATTCCGATTCCGAAAGTTGGATCATATCCTAATGTCAAATGCGACTCGTGGGCAAAATTTGAGGTCAATTGGACGTGATTTGACGGGTTTCGGCATCAGTTATAGAAGTTTGAGGTTTCAAGTTCATTAAGCTTTAATTGGTATGTGATTCATATTTTTGTTGTTGTTGTTTGATGTGATTTGAGGGCTCGACTAAGTTTATATGGTTTTATAGGACTTGATGGTACCTTTGGTTGAGGTCCCGAGGGCCTCGGTTGTGTTTCGGGATGAGGTTTGAGCGAGTCCGGGCATTTCGGCACTCTGATATTGTTCTGACACTTTTGGAAGTGCGGACCGCATGTTTTGGAGTGCTGAGGCATAGGATAGGTGCGGAATGCACATAAGAGCGCGGACCACAGAAGACAAATGCAGACCTCAAAGGAGAATGCGGACCACACAATTATATGTGCGGCCGCACATTAGGGAGTTCTACAGATTCGCTTGTTCAACTTCAGAAGTTTATATCTTTTGATTCGAAAGGAAATTTGAGATGATTCAAAAACTAAGATCGTAACCCTTCGTGTCTTGTTTCCGGAAAGGTAAAGAATTCATCATTTAGACATCTGTGGAGGAAGTTATGGCCAAAATACTAAGACCTAGCAGTGCAGTCACCAAAAGGATGTGGCCGCACCATTTTTGTGCGACCGCAGGAGCTGGGAGGTGCGGCCCCCACTTTGAATTGTGCGGACCGCACATTGGGAGTTAAGAGGATGTACTATATAAATGAGACTTAGGGTATTATTTCACATTTTGGACTTTGGGAGCTTGATTTGTGACGATTTCTCGTGGGGTTTTCAAGAAATTCATTGGGGTAGGTGATTCTAACTCATATTTGGTTAATATACATGATTATATCATTGTTTTCATCATTTAACTAGTATTTTTGAGATGAAAATTGGGGGTTTTGGCCTAAAGTTTTATGATATGAATTTTTGAGTTTTGAACATCGAATTAGAGTCGGATTTGAGTGAAACTAGCATGGTTGGACTCATAATTGAATGGGTTGTCGGATTTTGTGAGTTTTGTTGGTTTCCGAGGTACGGTCCCGGGTTGGGATTTTGGGTCGATTTCGGGCCTTGATTCAAGACTTGATCTTTTACGATCGGGATTGGTTCCTTTAGCTTTTGTTTGATATATTTTAATTGTTGTTGATAAATTTTGAGTCGTTCCAAGGTCGGAACGTGCGAGATGGGTTTTTGAAGAATCCTTTTATGACGACCCAAAGGGTCATCACCTATTTTATTACCCATTTCGTACTTTCGAGGCCTTGAAAACCTCATCTGTGTCACGACCCAAACCGATGGGCTGCGACGGTCACCTGGTACCTTATTCGACCGAGTACCAACGTAACGTAGCATTCTTATTACATAATCATATACACGTGACATACGGGCGTAATAGGCCAACATAATCATTTACAAATTTAAAACATAGGCCGACAAGGCCGTACAATCTTTCACTTATACGACATATGTCTACAAGCCTCTAAGAGTACATAAATATCAATAAAGGTCGGGATAGAGTCCCGCCGTACCAAACAATACCCGTATAAATCATACTAACCAAACAAGAGACTCCGAAGCAAATGGAGCGCACCAACATCTTCCGCTGAGCTGATAGCCTATTAGAGGGCTCTCGACCTCTCTATCCGGACATGCGAGCATGAAACACAGCGTCCCCGGGCAAAAGGGACGTCAATACGAATAATGTACCGAGCATGTAAGGTACATAAATAAGTACATAAGAGACATGGAAGAAATATAGAGCACATGACTCAACCTGTAAGCCTGAATAGCTTTGTAAATCATAAATTACTTTTAGCGTCATGCATATGCATATGCATATGAATGTCATGTCATACATAGGTACATGTTTCATAACATCATAAGCCTCTGAGGGCATCTCATCATATCATATCGGTCACTGTGGGCAAAATCATCATCGTATACCAGCTGATCAGGTGGTGGTGCGTATATAACGCCATAACCTTTCCCATATCCCATATACATATATATACATACCTATATACGTGTATATAACGCCGTTTGAATATACATACATATATACGCGTATATAACGCTGTTTGAACCATATTTCAACCACTGTGGGCAACATCATCATCATATACCGGCTAATCAGGTGGTGGTGCGTATATAACGCCGTATCCTTTTCCCTTATAACATATACATATATTTACATATATACGCGTATATAACGCCATTTGGTCATGGGTCAATGTGCATATGTAATTGCATGAAATGCATATGAAATACGTCAATAAAATCTCTCGGTACGTCATAAGGCCATTATGCTTCTGATTATAATCATGAAATAAACTATATCAACATACGTATTTTCGAGAACCATGAACAAAATATAATAATAATTCTCATGGGAATCAAGAATATAGACACCCCTACTACTTCTATGAATAGAGTAATTTATAGAAACTGTGTATTTTCTCGTTTCTTCAGTATAATTTGGACCATGCCAAAAGAAAAAAACAATAGCCTTAATATACCTGGAGTAGGAAAAAAATCGGTATAATATTCTTGGAAAAAGTTATACCGTACTCTTTTAGAACTATAAAATTTTACGTTGCTAAAGTGCTAATAATTCTCTCTGTAGTTGATTTGTTCGCACGAAATTTTGTTGGAAGCTTGTCTTAGCGTCTGTTCTTGGAATGTTTTAAATAAGGAGGAAAGGTATGTGATTCTCACTTAATTATTCAATGTCCAAGTGAAAACAATTTGAATGTCTTGCATGATGTTTTTAAACTACTGTGTGAATGGATGATTAGATAAGGTATAAGAGGTATATTTATACAAGTGGGTAGAGACAATTTTGTGAGTGTTTTAGTTTGTTAAAGGGGAGAGGAGGTTGTAACAGAGATTAGGTAGAAAAGGATTTCAATGGGTTGTACTACAAAGCTTTTAAGAAAAATTCCGATGTAGACATTTTAAAGCTTCGACTAACATAGAAGCCTTTGTTGCATGTATGACCAAGAGACTACACTTACACATAAGTAGACTTAGTGATAAGTCTTACTTTTAGATGGCCACCTACTTTCATGACTTAAGAGTCATAAGTTGGCTTTGATTAATACTTCATTTTGCCGCCACGTTGAGTTTCATAAAACTTTATCCCAAAAATTCTAATTTATTAGTTAATCTCCCACTAACAATTAATAATTACCCAATTATTTATGTAATTAAGAATTATTTCAAATTATTTAAAATGCTACTCACTTTTAATATACTTTATACACCTTACTATCATGGCCATGTGGTACCTTGTATGACACTAGTCCATAAATACGGGATATTATAGCTAAGATCTTATTTTACCTCAAAGTGTCAAATTTCGATGAAATTCATTTTCTTTGATTCGATCACCCTCTCACCTCCACGAATTTAGTTATCCCTTGTTTGAAATAGTACAATCCTTATAATCTCCAAAATAATCTTTTCCTTGGACTGATGTAAATTACCTTATCACCAATTTAACGTGCAATACTACAGATGCAACATCGTCGTAATTTAGTAATGTCGGACGTAACATCGACGTAATATTGCAGGGTGTAACATAATTCCCCCCTTTGAAAAATTCATCCTCGAATGTTGGCTGATGCACTTTTCATTCTCATAATCCATAGCTCTTGCAAATACTTTAATATTCTCCTTTATATTTAGGTAACTGTTCTTTGAATAAATCCAAAGGCCAGGACATTCCCCCCTTTAGGCATGTTTCCCATGTCATGACTTTTGAACGAATTCCTCCCAATCTCATAACTGTTTCTACCTCCTATCATGTAGCCTCTACGATATTGACCTTGTAAGTGTGCCTATGCGACTCTTTTCTCCTTTTTCCCTATAGCTTTTAGATAATCTCTAGGACTTATTTCATAAACATATACAAGGATTAATAGGATGCCTCTCTGGGCATCTATAGGTGTACTGAAGTTTTTCGCTTGGTACTTTGTAGAACTTGCGAATATGGCTATATCTTATTTCATGGACATGGTTAGCCATTCGTATGACTTTACTGCATCTACGTAGGTCATACTATACCATAATTCTTACTTCGATTTATCGTTACTGAGGTCTGCAACCAACTCCAGGTTACTCTCGTTGCTTATCTTTAAGATTGATAGTCTAATCTCATCTCATACTGTTAAATTTTTATCCATCTATTGTTGATTCACCTTAATGTTGATCTATAATCTACCCCTGATAACATAACCTTTTATGTAACGCTGCCGCTACGGTTCACGTTTCATCGGGGGACATCTGAAATGATTAGACTGACCCACCTGGGGCGATACCATGCTTTCATAACCGTATCTCACAGCATCCCAATGGAATTCACCTTGCGTGGGTATTTTAATCCTGTCCAATTCATGAGGTACCTTTTCTTTTCTTTTTCAAATCATTACTTAATCGAAGGTCCAAACGTCATCCTTTATCTAACACAATTACACCATCATTCTATTACTAGTGCATCATTCCATCTATTCTAAATGCTATTAGTCTTAGATTTCTTTTGAGTTCATTCCGGCTATAGTGAGCTTTGTCAAACCATATGCTCTTCTTGTTTTCATGGGCTTAATCCTGAGGACTTATCCATTTTCGTTACCTTCTCACTCGCCCGTTCTTATCCTTACTCCTGTCTTCTAGAACCTTGTCGCTCCACCATACAATAGCTTGCGACCTACACATATCTTTTTATATTACTTGCAACCTTTCAACTTGCTTGCATCATAAATTTCCTTATGTTATTTTCGGAACATCAAGCGAGACATCAATCCTCTTTAACTCTTCTCTACTCTCTTAGTCAGGCTCTCGATACCTAGAAACCATAGGGTGGAAGGTATTCCACTGACGACGCTGCTATCATTCCTGGATACTGAATCCCCGCGCTTCGAGACTTCTATCCGAAGTATGGACTATTCACAACCTTTTGCATTTGAGTATCTAGTACATTGTTCACCTTTACTTTAGTTATCTTTAAAATATCGCCTCACATCTTCTATCTTTTTCATAACCTCCCTTCCACATAGGTATAGTTCACGTTCACAACTTGAAGCTCTATTATAATACTTGCATCTCTGGTGCCTTTCTGTTCGTGTTCAGTGGAGAGGTCAGCCTCCTGAGGCATCGACCTGGGAGTCCGAGTCCGATATGCGGAGCCGTTACCCTCATTTATTTCCCGACTCAGGTACTTCCTTCTTCTGTTCGTTCGAGGACGAACAGTTGTTTTAGAGGTGGAGAATGTGACGACCCAAAGAGGTCATCACCTATTTTACTACCCATTCCGTACTTTCGAGGCCTTGAAAACCACATATGTAGTTTCCTCGATTTGCGTGCACAATCCGGGCGCGTAGCCGGACAGCATAAAATGAAATTCTTTGACAAATGCTAAGATTTGATATTAAAATGAATAAATTTGACCTCAGTCAACATTTTGGGTAAACGGACCCGGACCCGTGATTTGACGGTCCCGGAGGGTCCGTAGGAAAATATGGGACTTGGGCGTATGCCCGGAACGAATTCCGAGGTCCCAAGACCGAGAAATGAATTTTTGAGTAAAATTGTTTTGTGAAAAAATTTATGGAAATTAAAAATAAAATCTGATTAGAAAGTGATGGTATCGGGCCCGTATTTCGGTTCCAGCGCCCGGTACAGGTCTTATATATGGTTTAAGCACTTCCCGTAAAGTTTGGTTGATATCGGATTTCGTTTGACGGGTTTCAGACTTAAAATGGAAAATTTGATGTTTTATGAAATTTGATAGAATTCATGGATTTTGAGGCTTAATTCGATGTATATGATGTTGTTTTGGCGATTTGATCGCACGGACAAGTTCGTAGGATGTTATATGAGTTATCTATGAAATTTTGTATCATTCTGAGTTGTGTAGGTCAGTTCGGCACGTTGTTAGCGAAGTTTAGAAGATTTAAATTCTTAAGTTTTGTTTTTGAGGTTTAGGGGTGTGATTTCGAGTTTTAGCGTCGTTTTGAGTGTTCCAAAGGCTCGAGCGAGTCCGTAATAGATTTGGGACTCATTGGTATATTCGGACTAGGGCTCGGGTGGGCCCAGGTGCCTTCCGGACACCTAACGGGGCTAAAAACCAGCAAACAAAGCTGCCGGTGCACCTGTTCTGGTGTGACCGCAGGTGCGTTTGCCCAGCATCGCAGGGGCGAGACCGCAGGTGCGGTCCCAGGCATCGCAGGTGCGATCACCAATGGCCTGGCCAGTTATCCCAGGTGCGGTCTCTACTTCGCAGGTGCGATCCCAGACCCCTCATCCCTATTCCGCAGGTGCGAGATTCTTCTAGCAAGTGTGTGGTCGCAGGTGCGGTCCCCCAGAGCCGCAGGTGCGAGATCACTGTTTAGGCAGTGAGTTTTAAATACGGGTTTTTAACCCATTTTTCTCATTTTCCATCTTCATCCTTAGGCGATTTTCTCCATTTTTAAGAGCTTTCATCCAGGTCCTATAAGGTAAGTGAACTACCCGGAATTTTGTTTCATGCATGCATCCTAGCCTAATTAACAACATAAACTAGTGCAAAAATTCAAGAAAGTGGGTAGTAACCTAGAACTTGTGAGAACTTGAGGATTTTCTGTGATTTGTCCATGAAATCAAGTAAAAATCATATATTAATGATCCTTAGGCTTTGGGTGAGTGTTCCCTTCGAGAATTACAAGGATCCGAGCGAGCGGGCCCGGGGTTGAATTTTGTTATTTTGGAAGAATGCATGGAAATGGGTAATTAAGCTATGTAATTGAATCCTTATTGATACACTTTAGTTGATTATGCTAGATAATACCATTCCGGAGTTGAATTCTAAAGGGAAGGCGGTATTAGAGGGTTGAGATCTATATTTTGGACCCGAGGTAAGTGTTTGGTCTAACCTTAGCTTGAGGGAATAGGAGTTGAGTCTTATTTGCTACTTGCTAATTGTAGAGTACGATGTATAGGTATGGTGACAAGTATCTATATATTGGTGTCTAGCATGACCGTGAGTCTTATTATTGCGAGTATTCTGATTTTGTTGTAACTTCAATGCTTAATTGATGATTTATATATGTTGTAAAGAGCATGTGAAGGCTTGTGATCTTTAAACTTCGAGGAGCATTGGCTCAGATTGTGAAACGAATAATGAAGAAATATTAGATATTACATATTTTGGAGCGTTGGATCAAATTGTAAAACGAATGATGAAGGAGTATGAGATAATTACATCCTTTCTTTCTTTCCTAAGATAAAGAGTTATTGAATTATACCCTTGTCGGGTCATCGTTGTATAGTTCCCTTGCCGGGATTTAATTGTTTAATTGATGTTCCCTCACCGGGATTTCTATTTCTATCCTGTATACTCCCTTGCCCTTTGTTGTGATTACTGTTTGGGTGAGGAGGAGTGTTAAAGCACGAAGGGTGATGCCATGCACTTGTTTTGTTGAGTATGAGAGTAAAGCACGAAGGGTGATGTCGTGCACTTGTCTTGGTGAGAATGAGAGTAAAACACTCAGGGTGATGTCGTGCATTGTTTGATATTGTCTCCCTTGCTGGGATGTTGAGATTACTGTTATTGTTCCCTTTCCGGGATTCCTATTTCTATTATGTTTACTCATTTGCCAGTTGTTTGTGATTGCTGTTTGGGTGAGGAAGAGTGTTAAAGCATGAAGGGTGATGACGTGCACTGTTCGTTATTGTGAGGAAGAGTGTAAAGCACGAAGGGTGATGCCGTGCCATGATTTACATTGATTACATTATACATTGCATAGTGAGGACGAGAGTAAAAGCACGAAGGGTGATGCCGTGCCGTACGATGTACCATTCCGTACCGATGTACCATTCCGTACCGATGTTCATTGATTATACTGTGCGAAAAGATAGTAAAAGCACGAAGGGTGATACCGTGCCATGATTTACATTAATTACATTATACATTTCATAGTGAGGACGAGAGTAAAAGCACG
>MDKI01218797.1:0-13940 GCA_005239505.1 Nicotiana paniculata | reverse complement strand
AAATCCTATATTACTTGTCGACCACGTACACTTGCGTGTGCATTGGGAAATCAACCAACACAAGTCCTAATCCCTCAAGTCCCGGTTAACCATTACACTTACCCCACTTCGCAACCATATCAATGCTCAATCGCGGCTTTTCCTCTACAATTTAGCTTCCAAACCAATCAAAAAACCAAATATAGTTCAAACAATTCAAAATAACATTTAGAAACTGCCCACAAGTGAAAAAGATTCAATCTTTAATGAATTTGGAAAAAACCAAAAAAAGTAAACTCCGAGCCCACTTGGTCAAAACCCGAGATTCTGACCAAATCGCCCCTAAGCTCAGTTATGTGATTAGTTTCAAAATCCGACCTCAATTTGAGGTCTAGATCTCATTTTCTCAAAATCCCCAATTTCCCCTAATTTATACCATGAAAAAGCATAAATGAAAGGTTAAAAATCGATGGATGTTTATGGTAATGTAAGGAAACAAGTTAAAATCTACTAACCTATGAAGTTGGGATGAAAAATCACTTCAAAATCGCCTCTAGGCCGAGCTCAAACTTGTAAATGGTAAAAAATGAGAAGTATCCTGATTTTTAGAAGATTAATCACTGGGCGTCAAGTGTTCTTTACGCTCGCTTGATGCGATCGCCATGCACAGCGGCCCAAATGGATCTCGCGCTCGCGAGACACACTCCAAGATTGTGATGGCCTCGCCCCCTGGCCTTCTGTCACGACCCCAAACCACCCGGTCGTGATGGTGCCTATCATGGAACTAGGCCAGCCGACACATTTTAAGAATAATTTGACACTTCGTAATAAAGGTGGTTTTAAATCATTAATTAATAAAACTTCGTAACATAAGTCTAAATAACAAGTGCGGAAAACAAACAAAAAGCCCGATATCGAGGTGTCACAAGTCACGAGCGTCTACTAAGGACTATCTGAAAGCAAAAAGGACTATCACAGTCTGGAAAACACTAATAAAGTCTAAGGAATATAAGAGGGAGAGGAGAAAGGATGCGATCACCATACAACTACCTTGACGACTCCGAGTATCCGCGACGGATAGAAGAATCAGTGCTCGCTATCACGTCCAGAAATCCCTGGATCTGCACACAAGGTGCAGGGAGTAATGTGAGTAAGCCAACTTAGTAAGTAATATATATAAATAAAGACTGAGCAGTAAGAAATACATAAATCCATGTCATGAAATCACAGTAAGTACAGCATGCCTTCATAAAAGTATATAAGTCAAATCCTCACGCTTAAAACCAAATTTCAGTAAAAATCATTTGAAGATATTTTCCAACAGTTTCAAAAGAGTTTAAATGAAGTTTAGAGTAAAAGTGATGAAAATCATAAATAGCCTCTCGGGAAAAAACATGTATCATAAACCGCCCCTAGGGTATAACATCACTCGGAATCACCCCCTCGGGCAACCTTACCAATCCCTCGTAATCAGCCCCTCAGGTAACATCATATCACTCACTCAGGGTACCCGCGCTCATTGGGGGTGTACAGACTCGGAAGGGGATCCTACAGCCCAAGCACTATAACAAGCCATCTCGAGGCATAATTAATCAAGCCCTCGGCCTCACATAATCATAGATCAGTAAAAACATCAAGCCACCTCGTGGCATAAATCAATCAGGCCCTCGGCCTCACACAATCATGAATCGGTAACAACATGCTGCGGCGCGCAGCCCGATCCCATAATATCCTCACAACACAGGCCCTCGGCCTCACTCAGTCAGAAACCTCTCAAGACACTCGAGCTATCGATAAAACAGGATGCTCAGCCCAAAATATCATTTTATGCATCAAACGGAGTAAATCAGACTGAGTTATGAAATCAGTAAAACATAGCATGACTGAGTACATATTTTTAAATCAGAACAGTGAGGAAATAGTAGTAAAAGACCCTAAGGGTCCAAACAACTTGGAACGAGGCCCAAATATGGCATTCGGCCCAAAACATAGTAATACTTTTGAAAACACAAAATATCATATACTTTTCAGTCAAATACGCAACTCAACAGTTGCTACGGGACAGACCAAGTCACAATCCCCAACGGTGCAAGCCACACGCTCGTCATCTAGCATGTGTGCCACTTCAAATAGTGAAACGATGTGAAATCCGGGGTTTCATACCCTCAGGACAAGATTTACAATCATTACTTACCTCAAACCGGACGAAAGTTTACTCCGTGATGCCCTTGCCGCTCGACTCGGCCTCAAATCGCCCCGAATCTATCCAAAATCAGAATTATATCATCAATACATGCTAAAGGAACAAAGCCCACGCAAAAATTATCAAATTACATCAAAAATCCCAAAATTGGCCAAACCCGACCCCCGAGCCCACGTCTCGTAATCCGATAAAAATCACAAAACCCGAATCCTTATCCTCTCACGAGTCCATACATACTAATTTCATCAAAAACTAACTTTGTTTGACCCCTCAATCACCCAATTCTTAGTCTCAAGTTTCAAGCCCTAGTCCCTCAAATTTTCACCCTTAAATCCCACAAATTTGATGCTTAATCAGTTATAAATTACCATAGAATCAAGTTTTAGGTCCAAAAACAGTACTTCAAAGTGTTTACCCTTGAATCCTTCTTTAAAATCCCTCAAAAAGCTCCAAGTACGAAAATAAATGGTGGAAAAATAACCCAATTTCGCAAAGGCTTGAATTTATATGTTCTGCCCAGCTAAATCGCATATGCGGTCACTTCCACTGCACCTGCACAACCGCTTTTGCGGTCCCATAAATCGCACCTGCGGTTTTCACTTAAACACCCAGGACAACATCTGCGCCCCAGGCACCGCACCTGCGGTCCCGCAGAAGCGTCCAACTCAACGCATCTGTGGTTCTTCTCCTCATGGAAAAAGTCCGCATCTGCAGCCACAAACCGCACCTGCGATCACCGCACCGGCGATCACCCTTCCACAGGTGCGGAAAACCAGAAACGGCAGCAGCACCAGCAGATATCCAAAGTTCTAACTCCCCGATGGCCATCCAAAATTATCCTGAGCCCCTCGAGGTCTAAACTAAATATAACAACACCTCATATAACATAACCCGAACTTAGTCGAACCCTCGGAACACTCAAAACAACCTCAAAACACCTAATTAATCTGAAATTCAAGCCTAAGGATTTCTAAACTTCCGAAATTCGCCAACGATGCCGAAACCAACCAAACCACGTCCGAATAACCTGAAATTTTGCACACAAACCATACTACAAACCTATTCCAACTTTTGAAATTCCATTCTGACCCCGATAGCTAATTTTCCACTACCGATCGAAAATTATCAAAAATCCACTTTCGCCAATTCAAGCCTAATTCTACCACGGACCTCCAAATCACATTCTGAACACGCTCTTAAGTCGCAAATCACCTAACGAAGCTATCCGAACCATAAAAATCGAATTCCGAGATCATTTACCTATAAGTCAACTTCTGATTGACTTTTCCAACTAATTAACCAACTAAAGAGACTAAGTGTCTCATTTCTCTCCAAAATCACTCTGAACCCGAGCCAACCGACCCGGCACAACATAATAGAGCTGAATAATGAATAATGAAGCAGAAATAGGGAAAAACGGGGCTAAACTCTCGGAACGACCGGCCAGGTCGTTACACCTTCGCATTCGCGTAGAGTATTGCCCAACCTGCCTTGTAGAACCCCGTAACCCATCGCATTCGCGTGAGTGCGTTCATGTTCGATAAGGGTAATTTCTCTACTAGTTCGCATTAGCCACAGCATCCTCACATTCACGTATAAGGAATCCACATTTATCCCAACCTCCTCTTCGCGATTGCGAGAGTAGCTTCGTGATCGCGAAGATATCAGTAAATAGCCAAAACCAGCAATTTTTCTAAGTTCAAATGGTCCATAGCATATCTGAAACTCACCTGAGCCCCTCAGGCTCTAAACCAAACATGCACACAAGTGTAATAACATAATATGAACTCGGTGGTGCGATCAAAACACCAAAATTACACCTAGAACTATGATTCGGACATCAAAATGCATGAAATTTTCAAAGAAACTCAAGAACTTCCAAATTCACAAGTTACTAGTTTAAACATTCAACCTACGGTTAAATCTAGGAAATATTTAAACATTCAAGTTACTAGTTTCGATAAATCTTGTCAAATCAAGTTAGGGACTTCCGAATTAAATTATGGGAATACGCCCAAGTCTAATCCGAAGTAGTTTACATAAAATGTTGACCATATCCAACTCAAGTTATTTTTAAAGCCAACAATCATGTTTTCTTCAAACTTTCACATAAAATCTTCGGAGAAAGACACGGACTGTGCACACAAATCGAGAAATATTTTATGGAGCTAATAGAGGTCTCGGAACATGGAAATAAGGGCTAGAACTCAAAATGATCTATCGGATCGTCACAATTTTGCTGGTAAATTGTGAGCTTGTATCATGATAAACCTTTGGTGTCATTGTTTGTGTGATATTGTGGCACATGTGGACATGTTGTGTGGTTTGATTATTGATGTGCAGAGTATAAGGGTGGGAATTTCACTTTATTGATTAGGTGGAGCCATTCGGGTGGCTATTTTGATAGCGATACGGTTGACTATTGTTATATTTTTTGGACGAAGCATTATGGGTGGATATTGCGATATATTCTAGGTTGGGCGACATAGATGGATATTGTGATACTATTTGGGGGGAGCGATACGGGTGACTATTGTGATATTATCTAGGAGGAATGATATGGGTGGCTATTGTGATATGGTCGCGGTGGATCAATAAGGGTGGATATTGTGACATTATTAGGCAGCGTGGAGCGATACGGGTGGCTATTATTGTTGTGATAAAAATGTGGGCGCGAGTTGTTATTTTTGTGAATTTCTTTGTGATGATTGTTGATGATACTGAGCTTTTACTTGTATTGAACTGTTATCCCTTGTACTTATGAGGTTACTGCTATTGAATTCTGCTAAACTTTTATTGTTAGTCTTTGAATTATTGTACAGATTATTTTGTCTAGTGAGTTTCTCATGACTTTAACCTCGTCACTACTTTCTGAGTTTAGTCTTGATATTTACTGAGTACCAACCGTGATGTAATCATACTACACTTTTACACATCTTTGTGCAGATCCATGTGTTGGATGTATCAGACCCAAGCAGTGAAAGCTTCTGAGATCGTAAGGTTTCAAGGTAGAGTTGTTTTTATCGCCGTTGACCCTTGGAGTCCTTTCCTTACATTTATATTGTCAATTATGTATTCCAACAGTGTTGTATTTTGACTTATTTCAATATATTCAATTAGAGCTCGTGACTCTGTACTACCTAGTTCTAGAAATGGGTTATGTATTATCATTGTGTTGGCTTGTATCACCTTTATTCATGCATTTATATTAAACTCTGCTTCATTATTTCTTATCTTTATTGAATTAAAAATTCATAATTGATTGTCTTACCTAGTTCTAGAGGTTAGGTGCCATCATGATCCTATGGTGGAATTTGTTTGTGACAAGTTGGTGATAGAGTCTTAGGTTCATAGATTCTACGAGTCACGAGAAAATTTAGTAGAGTCTTGTGAATCGGTACAACGACGTCTGTACTTATCTTCGAGAGGCTACGGAACTATTAGGAAAATTTCACCTCTTTCATTCCTTATCGTGTGAATTTGTCAATTTCGGAGTTTGGGCCTTTGTCTTTATACTCTCCAACCGATGGTAAGGACACGCACTACCAGATCAGCTGAGAAGACACTTGTGCCCCCTCTTAGAGCCGCGAGAGGCCTGGGCCGAGGTAGAGATAAAGAAGGGGCACATGCTACAGCTAGAGCAGCTACTAGAAAACCAGTTGACGAGCCGCTAGTAGCTCCGGTTGGGGAGCAGGCACTAGAGGGGCCTAATGCTACCCCTAGATTCGGGGGACCTTGGCACACTTTCTGAGCATGTTTGGTACCTAGGATCAGAAGGGTTGATTCCATTTGCACCAGCTACTTTACAAGCTAGGGAAGGAGCTCAATCTCCCGCTGCACGTACACCAGAGCAGACGGCTCACGCTTATAGGATATCAGGTGATTTTTTGATAGAGTCAGTGGTTGAAGATTAGCGGGGGGTGGGGCCACTTTTGTCGGCTGAGGGTGGAAATGTTTGAAGAGATTTTGGAAGTTTCATCCTCCTCGGTTTAGTGGAGGGCACTCTGAGGATGCATAGGATTTCTTTGATTAGTGTCACGACATTCTACGTACTATGAGTGGGTGGAGCCGAGTGGGGTCGGCCTTACTTCTTTCCAGCTGACGAGGCCAGCATACAAATGGTGACAGACATAAGAGGAGAGTAGGCCAGCTAGCGCAGCGCCACTTGCTTAGTCCTAGTTCACTTATCTCTTTTTGAGGGAGTTCGTTCCACAAACCCACAAGGATGAATTGCGCACCGAGTTCGAGAATTTGCTTTAGGGGGCACGATTATGTCCAAGTATGTTATGAGTTTTACTGAGTTATCTCGTCATGCAACTATTTTGGTTTCTATTATAGCCTCAGATTTGGGGTGGCACGGGAGTTAGAGATTGATACTTTATTCCATCAGGTTGTGGACATCAATAGGAGGTTGGAGTGTATCTTTGTCCAGGAGAAAGGTGATAGGGAGGCTAAGAGGCCCCAAGGTTTTGGAGGATTTAGTGTTTTCTACTCTTTGGCTAACCCATCATGGCAGAGGCTCTGTTAGTCGGCCAATTCAGTCCCCACTTCAAGTTACTCGTAGTGCTCCAGCTAGTGAGGGACCCTAAGGTACTCATATTAGACATCTATCTTTCAACGTGCCTTCTGCACGGGACTCCTACAACAGTTATTCCAGTCATCCGGCACAGACTCAATACTAAAAGCCATGATCATAGAGGAGTTATTTTGAGTGTAGTGATACTAGGCATATCATAAGAGATTGTTCCAGACTTCGAAGAGGTGGAATTCATTGGGGTACTCATGATATGGGTTCCACTCCAGTTGCTACTCCACCTTCACAGCCAGCTAGAGGTGGAGGATAGGCTAGTGGAGGGCATCCTAGAGGGGGAGGCAGTTAGATTATATGTTGTCTTTATAAGTGTTATTCTGATCTTTCATAGAGTTGCATCAGTTTTATTGATCAGGGTTCTTCTATTTCGTACGTGTCACTCTATCCTTCCTTCATATTGATTGTATCTCGTGATTCCTTCGATAATCCTATTTATGTGTCTATACTCATTGGAGATTCTATTATGGTGGACTGCTGTCACTCTTGTTTATCTACTATGAGCGGCTACAGATGTTTGATCATCATTTTGATGTGTTGTCCAATCTTGGATGTGGATGAATTGATAGATATTTCAGTTGATCCACAGTGTAAGACCGAGACTGTTTTGAAGGAAGAGTACTATAGGTTCCAAATGATGTGTTCTAGGGGAGTCTACTATTGATGATAGAATTATGTGGTCATGTTTTATATCAATTTCTAGATGAAGGGGCGTTTGTGGATTAGCATTAACTTGAAAAGGATGCCTTCGAGGATGATTTTAGAGCAAGAAATCGGTTGAATGTATGATATACTGCACTTTATAGGTATATAAAGGGTCTTGCGATAATTCATGTCTGATATTCTTTATGGATGGAGTGTGAAAGGAAGAGATCGCTTTGTTTCTTTGGGGTATCCATGTACTGATGGAGCATGGGTTTTTCGATGTGTATTGGCTGTAGATTGGATAATGGAGCGAGATCAGTGATTATTGAGGAGGTTCTAATGAGTTCAAGATATATACGGGGTGTTTAAGGATTTTTTGATTTGCGTATGGGTAGAACTTGGGGCTTGCATTGGATGGTGTCGAGACTTGCGGTATGTTTGGATTGGGCTACATGATGCATCGGGGTCATGATAGGGTATGATTCTTCGTGTGCCTTGCTTCTCCTTCGTGAGACGGGCTCATAGAATTGTTCTTGCAGTGGTATTTGTGGGACTTATATAGTGGTTCTCTTATTTGGTTCTCCTTCCATCCTTGGTTATATTCGAGTTGTTGCTTGTTGGGTGCATGCATCATGTCATATGTGACTAGGTGTCATTTGGTGTAT
The DNA here is from genome assembly GCA_005239505.1 of Nicotiana paniculata. Classification (NCBI taxonomy): domain Eukaryota; kingdom Viridiplantae; phylum Streptophyta; class Magnoliopsida; order Solanales; family Solanaceae; genus Nicotiana; species Nicotiana paniculata. Next base: position 5,860 of record MDKI01218797.1, on the reverse strand, counting down.
ATCGTCGGTCGAATAGCTTGTACTGGATGAGATGAGATCATTGGACCTGGAATTGGTGCAATTGGACTTGAATAAGGTATGTATGGATAAGAATGTCATTTATCATCTTAGAGTTTGAATATTGTTATTGTCGAGCGAGATAATTCCACGATTTGTTGATCGGGTGAGTAGTTATGAGTTTATACATGTTTCTTACATATTTACAGTGTTGTGAAGGTTTGAAACAAGGTTTTATTTGATATATATTATAATAGCGGTACCGAGTTTAGTAATGAGCAGTTATTATGGTCGGAAGATATTACTATGAGCATGCTGATTATGTGGTATATCGTGTGGTTATATGTTGGATTTTGGTTATGTCTCAGTGCAGCTTGTTTAGACTTATTTACGCCTCATTTTTTTAAGATTAAGACTTCTGAATCTGAATACACATCTGAATATCAAGATGTGCATTAAGATAAAGACATATGAATCTGAATACACATCTGAATATTAATATGTGTATTAAGATATGAATTTTGAATGATTAAATCTCTTTGTTTTTTAACATCTTAATACTAAATGATTGAGACTGTTTATTTTTTGACATTTGAATCCATAAAATTTATATTCATTTGAAAATTAATACACATAAAATTCATATAAAATACTAATTAATCTAAAATTCTATCGATAAAGTATATATTTTTTAAAATATAATAGTTAGTGGTGGTAATGACTAATGGTAGTTCTTGTGAATATCGACTATAGGCGGTGGTTGGTGGTGATGGTGGTGAATCTGAGTAGTAGCTAGTGGTAATTGGTACTGATGGGGATTATGGTTGAGAATGGTGGTGGTGAGTGGTAATAATTAATAATGATGGGTGGGTAGTGGTGGTTGTTGTTGTGATTGAGGAAGGTGGTGGTAGTTTACAATTATGGGAGGTGATGACTATGGTTGCTGATAGTGATGGGGTGCTTAGTTGTGGTAGTTGAGGTGAATGAGTTTGTGGTTGTGGTTGAGAATGATGGTGGTGGGGTAGTGGGGATTCTGGGTGGTGTTTGTCGAGAATGGTGTCTGTTATGATTGAGGAGGAGGAGGTGCTAGTGGTGGTGGTTGAGTATGGTAGTGGTAGGTGGCATGGAATAGTTGATAATGGTTGGCGGTGATGGAAATTAAGAATAAATGTGGATGATAGAATCTTAATAAAATTAAATCTTTGTTATACATCTTAATCATATAGACCTATTAACACCCAATAAGGGGTTATGAAGTAAAAAACAAAATTAATGATTGGATCTGAATGATTAAGATTCAAAATTTAAAAAAAAATGCACATAATGTCTTAGATATGAATGATTCAGATTCAGACCTTCATTAAGTGCAAACAAATGGGGCCTTAATGTATAGATGCAAGGTCGGGGACTTCTAAGGAATTTCGGATGTTATAAATCGGTTTCTAGGGTTTAAGGACTAAGGTTGAACAACGGATCTTCAGTTAGGTTGCGTTATCAAGCTTATATGGATTGAGGTGATTTGGGATCACACGCGAGTATGTGTATGGTAAGTTTATACAGTGATTTGATGGTTTTGGAGCGACCCTTAGCACGTTCGAGGACGAACGTATGGATAGGTGGGGGAGAATGTCATGACACGGCTGTTCATTTTGAGCATTCACATTTTTGTTTGGTGGTTTGAGGCTGCGATTAGCTTCATATAATGTATGATGACTTGCGTGTATGGTCGGTTTTGGTTTTCGAGTTGTACATGATTAATTTGAAAGAATGATCTCATTTTAGAAGCTTTAAGTTGGAAGAGTTGACCAAGTTTGACTTTTATGTATTTGACCTCGGATCGGAGTTTTGATTGTTACGTTAGGTCCGGATGGTTATTTTGGATTTAAGCGGATATCCGGATTTGAATTTGGTGGTTTCTAGGTTGATTTGGCTCTAATTGGTGATAGTTGGAAATTTGAAGATTTGAAAAGTCCATAAGTTTGACCAGGAGTTGACTTCGAAGATTATTAGATTAGGATTATGATTTCGGGAGTTGGAATCTATTTTTTATTTCATTTGGAACTTGTGTGCAAAATTTGGAGTGATTCCAAGTTGTGTAGACGTGTTCGGCGTAAGTTTGGTATTTCAAATTTGAAATAGTTCATCAAGATTGATTTTGAGGTACGATTCATTGGATTTGATGTTATTACGTGTAATTTGAGGCTTCAATTAGGTTTGTGTTATGTTTTGGGACTTGTTGGTATGTTCGAACGGAGTCCGGCGGACTTGGGTGTTTTTCAGATGAGTTTCACAGCATTTTCCTTTGTTTTGAAACTGTATATTTGCTGAAGTTCTGGGGTTCATCATGATCGCGAATGAAGCATCGCTATCGCGGAGTGTAATTTTGGTGGCTAGTGATTTTCCCTTCGCATTCATGATGAGGTTATCGCATTCGCGGAGCCTGAAGGGGTTCTGCTCATTGCGTTCGCGCCAAAATGGTCGTGTTCGCGTAGAGTGAAGGCTAGATGCGTCGCCAAGATGTTGGCCTTCCATTCTCGTGTGGGTCCGTGTTCGAGTAGAACAATAAGGGGTGTGCATCACGTTTGTGGGTGTCAGACCGCACTCGTGAAGGAGGATTTTGGCCAGTGCTATTATTTGTTCTTCGCGATCGGGAAGTAGGTTCTGCGATCACGAAGTTGACCATTAGGAAGACTTATATAAAATTCCATTTCGAGGGTTTTGCGTTATTTTATCTTATTTTGAGATTGGGAGCTCGAAATTGGGCGATTTTGGAGGCTGTTTTCATGATTTGGATTGGAGTAAGTATTCTTGGTTCGGATTTGGTTATTATTCATGATTCTATCCTTGTTTTTAGCATATAATAGATGAATTTAACTGAGGAAAATTAAAAATTTTAGTAAAAACTAATCTAAATGTAATTTGAGGATTTGAGCCCCGATTCGAAATCGGATTTGGATGAATTCATGGTTGGACTCATATTCAAATGGGTGTTCGGGCTATGTCACTTTTTTGGTTTTCGGGAGGTGAGCCCGGGTTTACTTTTTGGGTTGACACAAGATCACTTTATTGTTCGGAGTTGTTTCCTATGGCTTTTAGAGATGTTATTAAGTTATTTTGGCTAGATTTGAGTCATCTGGAGGTTGATTCACCTAGGAAGGGATTTTTAGAGTACTGATTTGGCTTGTTTGAGGTAAGGATTTTGCCTAACCATGTGTGGTGGTATACCCTTAGAATTCAGCCTTGATTACTTATCCGTGTTATGTGGAAAGCGACATGTACATAGGATTACGAGTGCGTACACGGGTGCTATGTGTTGCTTTGTGACCGAGTTGGATCGTAGGCTATTAATATGCCTTAATTTGATAAAACAATTCTAACGATCCAATCGATTATTTTGACCTTAAAGGTTCCATTTAGTAGTTCCAGGTCTTGAGTAGCTTCATATTGTGTATTATGACTTGCGAGATGGTCCTATTTGATTATTGGATGATTTGGAATGAATTCAAATGAGTGTTTATCACTTTAGAGGCCTGAGTTAAAAATGTTAACCGAGGTTTGAGTTTTTTGGAAACAAACCAAAAGAGGTGTTTTGATGGCTCCGATAGGTTAGTATAATTTTTGACTTGGGCGTATGCTCGAAATCGAATTCGGAGGTTTTTAGTTTGATTTGTGTTGTTTTGCCGAAACTCGGCAATGTGCAGGCTTAGAATTTTGATAAGTTTGACCGTAGGTTGACTTTATAGATATCATGTATGGAATTCTGTTTCGACACTTGGAATAAGTCCGTTTTGTCATTCGGAACTTGTCCGCAAAATTTGGTGCCATTCTGAGTTGATTTGATAGGAATCGGATGCACGGTTGTACTTTTTAGAAGTTCTTGAGTTTTATGTTGAACTCATGTGTTTCGAGGTCTGGTTCGTGAATTTGGATGTTATTTTGATCAATTTGATCGTGCGAGCGATTTCGTGTTATGTTTTAAGACTTGTGTTGATATTTTGTTTGGAGTTCCGAAGGCTCGGATGAGTTTTTGACTCAGAGTGTTTGGAAGAGGTTGGAAATTGCTGGTCTGATCAGATGTCTCAGGTCAGGCGAGTGTAACGACCTGACCGGTTATTTCGCGTTATCGGACCCTGTTCCCCTAAATGAAACTTCCCCTAGCGGCTTATTGTGATTTATGACTTCCGGGGGCGGGTGGTCCAGGATTTAGAAGTGTTTAGAGTAATATTGGAACACTTGGTTCCTTAAGGTTGGCCTTTAAGGCCATGTTTGACTTCGGTCAACATTTTGGGTAAACGACCTCGGAATCGAGTTTTGTCGGTTCCGGTAGCTTTGTATGTTGATTTCGGACATGGGCGTATGTTCAGAATGGGTTTTTGATGACCCGGAAGCGTTTCGGCCCCCAAAATTGAAATAAGAAGTTCCTTAAGTTCCTATTGTGGTTTGGGACGTATTTTTGTGTTATCGAGATCCGAGCGGAATTCTGAAACCTATAATAGTTACGTTATGTCATTTATGACTTGCTTGCAAAATTTGGTGTCATTCTGAGTAGTATAGGTCGGTTCGGCGCGTTGTTAGCGAAGTCTAGAAAACTTAAAGTTCCTAAGTTTGGTTATAGAGGTTTTGGGGTATGATTTTGAGCTTAAGCGTTATTTTTGGTGTTCTGAAGGATCGAGCGAGTCCGTATTATGATTTGGGACTTGTTGGTATATTTGGACGGGGGCTCCGGTGGGCTCAGGTGCCTCCCAGACACCACAAGAAGCCAAAAACTAGCTGAAACAACTGCTGGTGCACCTGCTCTGGTGTTGACCGCAGATGCGGTTGCCCAGTCGCAGGTGCGGGACCGCTCTTGCGGGTCCCAGCCTCGCAGGTGCGGCCCCCAGCGGGCAGGCCATTTCTCGCAGGTGCGGACAAAGTTCCGTAGGAGCGGAGCCGCAGGTGCGGGCCCAGGCTCCCTCACTCATTTCCGCAGGTGCGGTCCTCGAGCCGCAGGTGCGAAAACACTTTCAGAGAGTGTGTTTCTTAAATAAGGGATTCCTCATTGTTTTCTTCACTCTTTCATCCATTAAACACTTTGAGAGCTTGGGAAGAAGGCTCCACAACCCAACCCCTAGAAGGTAAGTAAATTTCATCTCAAGACTTGTTAACTCATGAATTCCTAGTTGAGTTTAATCACCTAATAAGTGAAAAATCAAGAATTGGGTAGTAACCTCGGGCTTTCGATAATTTGAGAATTTACCCGTGAATTAGCTATGAAATCAAGTAAAAATCGTATATTAATGATCCTTAGGCTATGGGTGAGTGTTTCCTTCGAGAATTTTTGGAATCCAAGCATGTGGGCCCGGGGTTGGATTTTAGAATTTCTTCAAGAATGGTGAATTTACTAAAGGAGTAGGAGAATTCCATACTTTGAGCATAAATTAATGTATTTGTATAACATTTGGCTAGTTTCGAGTCCTCGGGTGTAGAGTTCGGAGTTTCGGGCGCGTTCTTGGTCCGGGGAGTAGATTCTGCATGAGGTGAGTCTCCTTTCTAATCTTGTAAGGGGGAACTGTCCCCCTAGGTGATTTAAATGCTATATGTGATCACTGTGGGGGCTACGTACGTACAAAGTGATGAGAGTCCGTACGTAGCGGCTATTATTGTTATGTCCGGGTAGTTAGGCTTATACCATGTTTTATGCTTTCCTTGAAATGAATTATATGCTTAGTGAATTAATGTTACATGCGGTTTGTTTTCCTGAGATCATGGAATTTAAGTAATTTTAAGTATTTTTCACGAAAAGTAACTGATAAATAATAAGTGTGTGGATTGTGTGTGCATGTGACCGCTTCGCAATTTATATTCCGCGAGCGGAGTGTTATTT
>ML335322.1:0-45427 GCA_005239505.1 Nicotiana paniculata | reverse complement strand
TATTTATAGCAAAAAATAGTATAGAATTTGGGTGTGGTCAAAAAATAGTTGTTCACAGTAATAGAGCCATTAGATAGCATTAAAGGGTAGTGAATCAGACCCCCTTAATGGTCAGATGCACCCCATAAGATGTTTATGTTGGTTTGGACGACTTGTATCTTATATCATTATGGGTAACAACATGTAAAGGATTGAATCTGATCCTATAATGATCAGATTCAGCCTCTTACAGCGCACATGAGTTATGGTCAGCTGGGACTAAAATCCGAAAAATACAGATCCTGAAAGCATGAAAGTTGTTGGCTTTGACAGGAGCAGCAGCTAATACTGTTCTTTTTATTTTCTTCTTATTATTAGAATTTGTGTATTTAATTAAGAACAATGTAATAGCGTAATTACAACTTTTTTTTATATATATTTTTAGTTGTAATAGGACTGGACTGGACACTTAATTTCAGTTTTATTCATGTTTTCCTAAAATTCAAATCTACATTCTATCTATTCTGAAAATGACATTAGGCAAAGAACGTATGTGAAATCTTTAAAAAACACTTCGCTGGATCTAAAAAAAATGGTTGTCTCAAAGTTCAGTTAGAGTTTCGACATAAATAAAGTCAGTAGATTATCTTTAGTCTATTTTGTGTCTTATAAATCTGCGAAAAATCAATGTATACATGTGTAAATTTTAAGCCTTTAGAAACATGAGATCAGTTTGTTTTAAATTGATAAGAATCATTGTCTCAAAATTAATAAGACTGCCTATGGTTCGATCTTTTTGCTAGAAATCAGAAAAGTTCTGAATGTAGCATGATTTTGCCTTGCCAATCCATTTATAAAAATATATATATGTGAGTATTTTAGATTTATGTTCAGGTCGCCTNGGTTGGATTTCCTAAAACTAGTGACCTCCCTATAAATTAGCCACAATTAGGATTGGCCAAAATAGTTAAATGATAACTTGGGCTAAATACGGCCATAGCCCAAGATTTGTGTCCTTTAGAATTTAAGCTTAAACAATCTTTCACATGTCCTTTAGGTTGAAAAATACATCTTTAGGTTGAAATTTGGAAAAGAATCAACTATTACCTCAAATTACCATAAACTACACTCGGGAGTGGCAACTCATGCCCCCGAACCTCATTCCAAACAACTAATAAAACGCATATAGCAACCACGGGTGCATCTCATGTGACGTGATTGCCATGTGTTCAAAAACAACAAGTGTACACCATCGTAACTTGTTCAAGATAAATCCACAAACGTCCTAATTGATTTTACGTTAGTGTCATGAATAAGTAAAGATATTACCAGAGCATCGTTGTGAGGAAGCATTAATCCGCCGATATCTGCATCATCGAAGGTTATATCGTCTGCTTCCAGATTTTCACGAACCCATTTTTCGTGTGTAATTGTGAACTTCGTGGTCGTTTTGCAGACCACTCCATTTACTTCTTCACCTCCGTGTATCACATTGACGGTTTGTTTTGGAGATGGAGGTTTTGGGGCCTCCTTCCTGTTCTTCATGTATTTCTGTTTACTTTTTTCACTGAACAATTCTGTCAAATAGCCCTGTTTCAATAATTGTTCTACCTCACCTTGCAAAAATCTGCAATTTGCAGTTCTGTGTCCATGATCATTATGGAATTCACACCAGAGATCTGGGTTCCTCTTATTCGGATTCGACCTCATCTCTTTGGGCCATAGAACCTTATCACCTAAATTTCTTAACACTGAAATTAGTTCGGAGGTACTTACATTAAAGGTATGATCCCCAATTCGTGCATTACCTCTAGGTCGTTGATCTTGATCCCTTCTGGATCTAGATGAGGACGAGCCTGTATCTCTGCTTGGTGATCTATAATCTGACCTGGTGGTTTCGAACCTGGGATGAGTTTCACGCCCCGATGGTCCCAAGTAAGGATCGTACCTATTTTTACCTGATCTCCTGTCTGATTCTGAACGTCTGGATCTGGTATAATCTTCCTATTTCAGACGAGCAATGGTATCTTCTTCTATCCGAAGTTTAGTACTATACTTGTTATAAACATCGTTGCACGTTGAAGCTGGGAACTCTCCAAGCTTTCCTTGAGTCTTCTCGTGGCTTCTGAGCTTTTGTCATTTAGATTACTTGCAAATGCCATGGCTGCCCAATTATCAGGCACCCTTGGTAGTTGCATTCTTTCTCGTTGAAACCTATCTACAAATTCACGAAGTAGTTCCGTGTCTTCGTGTTTTATTTTAAAGATGTCCTCCATCCTTTTCTCGACTTTTGCGCACCGGAGTGTGCCTATATGAAAGAATCTGCAAGCTTAGCAAAAGAATCAATAGAGTTTTCAAGGAGAAGAGAATACCAGGTTAGCGCCCCTTTGGTAAGTGTTTCTCCAAATTTTTTAACTAGGACCGACTCAATTTCTTGTTTTGTTAAGTCGTTGCCCTTCACTCCGGTGGTAAAAGCAGTTACATGGTCGCGTGGGTCGGTTGTCCTGTCATATTTAGCTACTTCAGCCATTTTAAACTTCTTTGGAATGGGTACGGGTGCTGCGCTTGGTTTCCAAGGTTGCTGAGAATATCTATCAACGTCAATGCCTTTAATAACAGGTGGTACTCCAGGAATTTGTTCGATTCGATCGTTTTGTTCCTTCACCTGTTTCTGCAAAGTTAGTAATAAAGTCTGTAATTTAGAGTTATTAGATATACCTGGTCACGCTTCGAGAGATTCATTAGGAGTATCTCCCCTACCTGAGTTTCCCAACCCATATTGAGGATTTTCCATGGTGATGGTATTATTGGGGGGTGGTGTCAGTGGTGCAGGTAACGCTGCCGGTAATCCCCTCGCAAATTCTTGCAAAGCTTGGCTCACATACTCTGCAATCATTTGCTTTACTCGATCTTGTTCCACCGTTTGATCAGTATTATCATTGTTGTTATTAGATCTTTCGGGGGATTGTTCCCTTGAACCACGTGGGGTTCCTGAAGGAGATGAACTGGGGTTCCATTCCTTTGCTGGTTCTTGTTGTTGGTGTTCGACATAGTTCAGAGGATATCGCTTGAAAAGCAAACAAAGATTATCAGATTCCCGGTAATGGAACCAATTTGTTTAACCAATTTGAGAGGCTACATGACATTTAGGATATACTTTCCATCATTCTTTCCTTATCGTGCGGCATTGATTTAGCTTGAAACATAACTCTTTGAATTCCTTCCACTCATTCATATGTGCATGTGAGCACTCAATATCAGCTGTGCATCGACGACTTGTGATTCCATGGATGAGGTGCGAGATGTGAGTTCGGTGTGCCGATGACGGGCCAGTCTGGAGGACTTGAGGCCGAGTTTTGACTGTAGCCTGAGCACAGAGATTTCAATTGTGTGAGTACGTGCTTTTGGACTTATATGTCCGGTGGTGTCCTTATTAGTGGGATTTGTGACTGGATGACTCTGTGTAAGTATGATGTGACTGCGAGATGTCTTCAGATTGTTCGAATATGACGAGAAGAGTTTGCTTGAGATGTATAAAGGACTATTGGGTGTTTGCTTTCTATCTTTATGCGACATATGATTCCAAGTTATGAGTGCATTGAAGGATCTTTTATGTTGCTTAATGCTGGAACGAATTAGGTTCTCATATCTTATTGTTGAGATCAGAATATTAGGCGATTTCGTAGTAGTTGTGGTTGTGAAAGGGCATAAAGAAATGTCAGTTGAGGCTAAGCAGATAGGTTATAATCTGCGAGGTGATCTACGGAATTTGGATTTTTATGATATTGTGTGGAGGATTTCTCATCTACTAGTGGGTTATATTTGTGCAGTTTGAGTTTGGATAGGTTGCAATAGTTGACCGAACCGTCATGAGGATGAATGCGAGAGTTTCATATGATTTGAGGTATTAGATGGTTGTATTACATGAGCTTATAAAGGAGTTAGTTGAATCACACTATGGTATTATGGAAGTAATGGGATATGGTTATTGTAAGTTATCAGATGTTCTATTCCATGGATTTAAGCCAAGTGAGGGAGTCTGCTATCGACGAGTTGATTGCACGGTTATGTGTTGTATTGGTTTCGGTTTGAGGTATGTTGGTGAATCAGTTATGACTTGCAGATGTTGAGATTGAGGATGACTCGAGTAAGAGAATTTCTGGATACGGGTTGTATTACTCTTTATGGGTACATAGGAATTCATGGAATGATTAAGTGGTTATTCATGAATGTAGTGTGCATGAAGAATGAATATGCTTGGTTGCGTTAAGGTGGGGATTACTTCTTTGGGTGTCATCGTACTAATGGAGCAGAAGTACTTTAGCCCATTTGGGGCGGTGCGATTGAGATTTGAGCGGAGTGGATGACTCTCGAGAATGATTTTACTGGATTTAAGATTTATATGTAGCAATTAAGAATTTCGGATTGTATATGGTTAGGATTTGATATTTTCATTAGGTGGTGCCGAGACTCGCAATGTTTCTATATCATTATGGATTCTACATTTAAGTATCAGGAAGGTGAAGGAAACAACTTTAGATACGCAGAAGGTTTCTTCAGAGTGGGTATCTCAGTTGTGGTACTTTTGGGGTGCTGGAGAGAGAATTCAGTGGCTTATGGGCCTTAGGACAGGGTGTTTTACGCTAGGAGCTCGTGGGGGTGAGTTTTGGTTAAGGACCATGGTGTTGTGACAAGGAGAGGTGTCAGCTTGAGGATAATTCGGATTCGGAAGGAAATCGGAGAAAATAGGACAACTTGACAGTAGGTTGGATCGGCACGGTGGTGGATATGATCGGTTATTTGGATTCTTACAATGTGGTGAGGTTCTACAGGTGTTTTGTGGTGATACTCTTAGGTTTTGATAGCCTGCGTAGCTTGATTGAGTTAGAGAGGCTCAATTATGATGGTTTGTTTATGTATAAATGGGTTTCAGAGAGTTCTCGATTATTACTACCACGGTTTGAGATGTATATTTTCTACTGGTGTGTGGGACATGTTGCGTATTTTGATTTTCCCATGGATTGGCTCAAATGGAAAATTCCTAGTTAATTGAGCATGTCGTTTGCTTGTGACTCAGAGTGGATTATGAGATTCTCGTACTTTTCATATGATGGCATGATAGATGCGGTGTGTTGTGTAGGATTGAGAATTGCATGTGCAAGGTCACAGTTCAGTTTTGAAGGGAAGGTCATGAATTCTTAGACAACATGGACGATTTCAGATGTCTAGTTGAATACTATTACTATTCGGTGTTTCTTGAGGAGAGTGTACATTTTTAAGGTGCACTCTGTTTTGATTTATGGATACTTCATTGCTCTTGCGGTACTCTCCTAGTAGATCGACTGCTGATATTCAAATCTTGCTATGTGGCACGGGAAAATGATGGGAGTATTCCTCACGAGATGATCGTGTACAAGAGATGTGTTAGACATTCGGGCGGTGGAGTTGGGTTCAGATATAGTGATTCGTGTGTCTATGGATTTGGAGACTGAGAGTTTTCAGGAGCAGATTATTTCATGGTTGTGGACTATGAAGTTGTGGACTATGAAGTTGTGGCCGAAGCTAGCCAGATGATAGTATGTGTTATGATTAAGTCATTGTGGACTTCCGGAGGGTTATTTATATATTTGTGGGCGACCAGAGTTGATTTGGGGGTCCATTGGTAGGCCCAATTAAGATGGGTATTCTACACCGAGTCCGATCGGTTGGCTCCATATTGCTATTGTTGAGGGATGTTCCATCTGGTCGTTGTTGAGCTTGTTCGTGCTATGATATGATCTATGTGTTACTCCTTTATGCTACAAGGAGTTGTGATTCGTTGGTTATATGCACACATGGTACAATTTTATTGTGGTTTTATAGCGGAATTTGAGCGAGATGAGTAATTGGACATTGCATGATTGATGGCGTATTGGTTATGTTCTTTCGGGTTGGTGTGGCATTGTGTCATTTGCTTCTCCGTGGTTATGGTAATTCACTTTGAGTACTTGATGTCGAATTGCGTGTGGCTATTGATTTTGAGCAGGGTGGCTTGAGGTATATAATATGGACCAGTGTTTGGATGGGGTCACGCATTACAGTGAATTTATGTTGGGATATGATCCTTTCTGTTAGATTCGTGTGTTATGGTTCTACAGTGTGCGATGGATTTTTTTTCAGCATTTCGTTATGGTGATACTTGTTAATCTTGTTATATAGTTCTCTCGCTTGAGTCATTTTCCAGGATTGAGTGCATTGGAATGTTGCTTATTGGTGCGCAGATCGCACGGGTTGTGGCTTTAGATTGTATTGATGTGTCATGTCACTAGAGGGGTTATGTTAATGAGATGAGGTCATTGGACCTAGAATGGATACTATCGGATTTGGTTACAACATCTTTGGAAGGATAATATCAAAAGTCAGTTTAGAATTGGCTATAGTTCTTGTCGAAGGAGAGGGAGTTTCATGACTGGTTGATCTGATAAATGGTTATGAGGTCTGCGTGTTTCTTTCATCATCGGCAGTGTATGAAAGTTTTAGAACGAGGTTTTGTTTGACATGAGGTTGATTACCGATATTTGTTGGTTTTGAGCATCTACTGTGATTAGAAATTATTACTATGATTATTTGAGGTATGCAGTATATCAAGTTATTACATATTGGATTATGGTTACAACTTGTTCAGACTTATACAATGTGTAGATTGCAAGGTTCGGGTCTTGTAGGAAATTTCGGATGTTGGAAATTTGGTTAAAAGGTTTATGGGATAGGTTGAATTAAGAAATTCAGGTTATGTTGTGTTATTAGACCTATATGGGATAGGGTGTCGTGGGATCAGCCCCGGGTATGTGCATGGTAAGGTTACATGGCGGTTTGATGGTTTTTGAAACAACTCTTGGCACGTTCAAGGACGAACATATGTTTAAGTGGGGTAGGATGTAACGACCCGACCGGTCATTTTGAGCATTTCCATACCGTTCAGCTATTTGAAGTCTTTAGTAGCATTGTTTTATGTATTGTGACTTGGGTGAATCGTCGGTTTTGATTTTCAGGTTAATCGAAATTGATTTGGAAGAATGATTCTCCACTAGAAAGCTTTAAATTGGAAGAGTTGACCAAGTTTGACTTTTTAGTATTTGAACTCGGATAGGAGTTTTGATGGTTGCGTTAGCTCCGTCGGATTATTTTGGACTTAGGAGCATGCCCGAATTTGCATTTGGATGTTCCTAGAAAGTTTCGGCACAAATTGGCGAAATTTTGAAATTTGAAGGGTTGGAAAGTTCATAAGTTTGACCAAAAGTTGACTTGGAGGATATCATATTCGGATTGTGATTACGTGAATTGTAATAACTTCATCATGTTATTTGGGACTTGTGTACACAATTTGGGTTCATACCGAGTTGATTTGATATGTTTCGGCGCGAGTTTTGGAAATTGAAAGTTTAAAGTCCATAGATTTTGATTTGAGGTGTGAATCGTCGTTTTGATGTTGTTCTGTGTAATTTGAGGCCTGGAGTAGGTCCATATTATGTTATGGGTCTTGTTGGTATATTTGGACGGTATCCCGAAGGGATCGGATGAGTTTTGGACATAGTTCAGATCATTTCAAATGGTTTTTGCATTGCTGGTTTTCTGTTGTTACCTGTTGCTTCTGGTGTTCTTCGCGATCGCGAAGGCTTGGCCGCGATTGTGAAAGGTGTTTGGTCAGTGGAGCTATTTTTTCTTCGCGTTCGCGCTTCTGAGGTCGCGTTTTCACTGGGTTGAAGATTTTAGTCTTTGCGTCCGCGTTCATGGCTACGCATTCGCGTAGTGTTGAGCTGGGTTGGTCAGCCCATATGGATTCTTCATCGTCTTCGCAGTGAGTTGTCCGTGATCGCGGAAGTATGGTAGTGTGTTTCATCGCGTTGATAAGTTGGTATTTTACCAACTTATCTTGTCTTTAAGCTTAGATTTTTGTTGTGTTTGAGTGAAAAATTCAATTTTTTAATGTTGTTTACTTCTATTTTATATGTTCTATGTGATTTAGAAGTTATCATGAATAAACCAAATGAAAATGAGTCAAAAAAAAGTTGAAAAGAAGAAAATTTTGCAAATGGCATTAGATGTTGTAATTGCGACATAAATGTGGGAAATACGAAGATAGCAGCAATCGCAATTGCGATCAACATATCGTAAATGTGAAGTCAACCCAGTCAAGCAGTGTTCACAAATGCGAAAAAAGTCGCAAATGTAAAGTCAAACCGGACAGTCAACCTTCGCAAATGCGATAGTCAACAGTAATCATAGTTCGCAAATGCGAACATAAATTCGCAAATGCGAAGATCACGCTTCAGTATTGGGTACTTCTGTAGTTCCACATTTTTTTTCCCCACAACCATTCAATACACGAAAGATAATTCGGGGTTGGGAAAGATTAATTAACAAGGACTTGATGCTTTAACCCTCACTTTATAGATTCTACCCAGGGATAGGATTGAACTACTTATAGACACATTCGGGTATGCTTAATCTCTTAATTATTTGAGGTATAATTCAATTAGGAAGTCTTGTTAGTATTTGAAAGAAGCTAATTCTATTACCCGGGCTAATTAACATAAACTCGCTCATATTTGTGAAATCGTGAAATACATAGGATCGTTAGTTGTGTGTAATTCCCAATGCATCCATGCTTGTAGACATTGATAATTTTACTTGCTTTCTAGGTTAGTTTTTATTATTGCATTTGGACATAAATATTTTCTCAAAATATTTCTAAGTGTTTGGCTTAGTATAATAAGTGATAATTCTCTTACACGCCTAATCACCTACATATTGTTCTCTGTGGGATTCGACCCAAACTCATAGTTGGGTAAATTATATTGCATGCGACCGTGTCCATTTACTTTTTAGCAGTGGATTTGGACGTCATCAAAATTGGCGCCATTGTCGGGGAACAATATGGCGTATATAGGTTGTTTGAGAAGTAAGCATAAGTACTTTGGTCCAAACTTGTGAATGTTTGTGTAATTATTTTTCTTATCTTTATATTCTTATTTGTTTCGTGGTTATTTTCTTAAATTTGAAAGATGGCATCGCATAATGAAAATTGGTCGGATGGTGGTTGTTCATACTTTGATGACCCTTGTCCTTATTGTGGAGGACCACACTCGTGGCAAAATTATTTAAATTTCTCCCGGGGGCGAATTGTGCGCACAATTTCAAACCCATGAGTGGAGCATTTATGATAAGTGTGGTCGTCAAAATGGTCATTGGGATAATAGTGTTTATTTATCCTTGCCTTCCCCAAACCCCCGCTATGATGATTCTACTTTTTGTGATGAAAATTATAGGGATATGAAAGTGGAAGAAATTGAGCATGGTAAAAATGGAGAGTCCAAGCTTATGTTAGAATGTCTACTTGAAGGAGGAAACAAAGAGCAAAATGCTTTGAAGGAGATTTTAGAAAATAACGTCCAAAATGATTTGGCGCTTAAAACGTTGCACTTACAAATGGGAGAAATTCTTGAAGCTTTAGAGGTCCAGAAATCCTTGGAAGTGAATGATAGCCAAGAATATTCCTTAGAGGTTGAAGCCGATAATCCTTCTTTGGCACTTGATCAAAACCAAGAAGAACTCTCAAATGCTCAAAATGAGAGGACGATGCTCATGTTGGAGTCCATTCTTGAAAATGAGGAAAAGCACAACTTGGCATTCGAGGACTTGAAATAAGTACTAACTCAAAATGATGATAATATCCGCACCTTGAAAAATCAAATGAAAATATTGGTTGAGGCTCACTATGCCCACCAACTTGAGAGTGTGGAAAGAGGTCAAGTAGAGTCCAACCTCGAGGAAGAAAGGGAGCTTTACTATGAGGAATCAAGAATTGAACCACCGCCAACCAATTTCATACTTGTTAGTGATGCCGAGGAAAATATGTAATTAGAGTCAACCGGTGTAATTGAAAACATGGTTGAAGTTGATTGTAGTTCGGGAGACCAAGAGGATGTCAAGTTTCGAGAAAAATTGCAACGTGGAGGCTCAATGTCACATTTCAAGCATTTCTCAACATTGGAGTTGTATGGTGATATGGGAATTGAACTACACGAGTCAATGAGGTATTGCGAAGAGGAAAAACAAATGCCATACATTTTACAGTTTGAACGTACAAGAAGGCAAAATGACATGCCGCATGTAACGACCCAGCCGATCGTTTCGAGAGTTATAGCCCCGTTTCCCTCATTTCTGCTTCTTTGTGTGTTATTCAGCCTTATTATGTTGCATCGGGTTGGTTGGTTCGGATCCGAAGTGGTTTGGAGTGGAATGAGATACTTAGTCTCTTATTTAGAAAGTTAAGTTGGAAAAATTCAACTAGAATTTCAACTGAAAGTCAACTCGTATTGGAGTTTTTAAGGTTCGGATACCTCCATTAGACATTTTTGGACTTAGGAGCGTGTTCGGAATGTAATTTTGAGGTCCGTCGTAGAATTAGCTTGAATTGGTAAAATTGGAAATTTGGCGATTTCGGGCCGGCAGTGGAAAATTTTATGTCGTAGTCGGAATGGAATTCCACGAGTTGGAATAGGTTTGTAGTGCCATTTGTGGCGTGTGTGAAAAATTTGAGGTTATTCGAACGAGGTTTGGTAGGTTTCGACGTTGTTTGCAGAATTTGGAGATTTAGAAGTTCCTAGGCTTGAATCCGAGGTTAATTTGGTAATAGGATGTTGTTTCATGAGTTCCGAGGATTCAACCAAGTTTGTAAATTGATATATAACTTGTTGGTGCCTTTGGTTGAGGTTTCGGAGGCCTCAGGCGTGTTTCGGGGTGAGTTTTGGGCATGTCCGGGCAATTCCAGAACTAAGATATGCTTCTGGTGTTTTGAAGTCGCGGACCTCAATAGGGTTTCATGAATCGCGACAGAATTTCGCGGACCGCGGTGGATATGGATCAGGTTCCGCGGCATGAATTACGCGGACCGCGGTGAGGAGTGTGCGGCCGCGATGTAATGCGGACCATGAAGTGGAGATCAGAGGGTGCACTATATATACGGGATTTAGGGCATTATTTCACATTGTGGCCCTAGGGAGCTCAGTTTGTGGAGAGTTTTCGAGGGTTTTGCAAGAAATTCATCGAGGTATGTGATTCTAACTCAGATTTGGTTAATATACATGAATATACTACTGATTTCGTCATTTGATTAGTTCTTTGAGGTGGAAATTTTGGGAAAAATTGTAGAAACTTCATAAAATGGTTTTTTGGAATTTAAATGTCAATTCGAAGTCAGATTTTAACAAATTTGATATGTTTGGACTCGTGAGTGAATATGATTTCTAGTTTTGTATATTTTATCGAGTTTCGAGACGTGGGCCCGGGAGGCCGGGTTTGAAAAGAATTCAGGATTTTTGGTCTAATTTGATAATTTTCATGTGGAATTCATTCCTTTAGCATATATTGATGATAATATACTGATTTTGGATAGATCTAGAGGATTTGGAGGCCGAGTCGAGAGGCAAGAGCATCGCGGGCTAGAGATTTGTCCTGTTCGAGGTAAGTAACGATTGTAAATCTAGTCCTAAGGGTATGAAACCCCAGATTTCGTATCATACTACTATTTTGGGGTGACGCACATGCTAGTGGACGTGCGTGTGGGAGTGCAGCATTTGGGATTGTGACTTGGTCCGTCCCGTAGCAATTGTATAGTTGTGTATTTTATTTGAAGTTGTATAATAGTTATGTGTTTTAGAAAGAATTCTTAAAACTTGGGTTGAATGCCATGTTTGGGCCTTGTGCCAATACTGTTTAGACCCTCAGGGGAATTTTCTTACTATTCTCTCACTGTTTTCGATTTGAAATCTACAATCAGTCATGATTATACATGTTTACTGCGTAACTCAGTTTTATTACTCTGTTTTGATGCACATAAATGATGTTTTGGGCTGAGTCCCCTGTTTCACTAAAATGCCTGAGTGGCTTGTGAGGTTTATGACTGAGTGAGGCAGAGGGCCGGGATTGGTGAGGATATTAATGGGATTAGGTTGCACGTCGCAGCATGTTTATTATAGGCCGAGGGCTTGAGTGATTGATGTCATGATTTGGCTTGTTATAGCGCTTGGGCTGAAGGAGCCCCTCCGGAGTCTTTACACACCCCCAGTCAGCGCAGTTACCTACTGAGTGCGAGTGCCGAGTGATGAGTGATTGGGAGTCATGGGTGATGGTGAGGTATGCCCGAGGGGCTGTTACGAGTGATTGTGAGGTATGCATGAGGGGCTGTTACGAGTGATTGTGAGATATACCTGAGGGGCTGTTTACGAGTGACTGTGAGGCTTGCCCGTGGGGCTGTATATGAGTGATGTTTTGCCTGAGGGGCTGCTTATGTTTTCATCATTTTCACTTTATTTTGCATTGAGCCTCTGTTGAAACTGTTGAAAAGTATCTTTAAATGATTTTTCACCGAAACTTGATTTTTAAACGAGATGATTTGACTCAAATATTGATTTGAAAGCATATTGTACTTTATTGAGATTTCATGATGTGGACTTTATGTGTTTCACTGATTGTCACTACGGCTCAGCCTTTATTTATGGTTGTTACTTACTGAGTTGGCGTACTCACGTTACTCCCAGCACCTTGTGTGCAGATTTAGGTGTTTTCTAGACACGGTTGAGGATGTAGATTATTTCTGACGCATATTCTCGGAGTTAGCAAGGTAGTTGCATGGCGATCGAAGCCCTTCTTTCCTCCTCCTTTATCTTCCCTTAGGTGTACTTGATTAATCCCAGACTATGCTAGTCTTCATGTTTACGGATAGTTGTAGTAGTTGTTCATGACTAGTGACACCCGATGTCAGGCCTTTATTTCCGCATTTTCTTTGATTTGAATTCTTATGAAAGATTTCTGGTTAAATATCTTGAAAGTAAATTTTTTGAAATGAAATATTGCGATTTTTTGGGTAATGAGTCGGCTAGCTTTATGCCACGATAGGCGCCATCACGACTTGGTAGTTTGGGTCGTGACAAGTTGGTAACAGAGACTAGGTTACATAGGTCTCACGAGTCATGAGCAGGTTTAGTAGAGTCTTGCGGATCGGTACAGAGACGTCTGTACTTATCTTCTAGAGACTGTGGAACCTTTAGGAAAAATCTCACATTCCTGAATCTTGTCGTGCAAATCCATTAATTCAGCCTGAAGCATAACTCTTTGATTTCCTTCCATGCATTCGAATGCGCACGTAAGCGCTCGGTATCAGTTGTGCATCGACGGCTTGTGACTTCCATGAATGAGGTACGAGGTGTGATTTTAGCATGTTGATGATAGGCCAATCTACAGGACTTGAGGTCGGGTTTTGTCTGTGGCTTGAGTACTGGGATTTCGATTGTGTGAGCACGTGCATTTGGGACTTATATGTCCATTGGTGGGATTTTTTTACTAGATGACTATGTGGTGAGTATGGTTGATGGTGGGATGTGTTCAGATTGTTTGAATATGACAAAAAGAGTTTGTTGGGGATGTAGCAAGAACTATTGGGTGTTTGAATTCTGTCTTGAGTTGACGTATGGCCTCGAGTTGTGGGTGTATTGAGGGACCTCTCATGTAGTTTAGTTGTGTAATGAAGTAGATCTTCATGTTTTTTTATGAGTTCTTAATGATGTCATTTGGGCTGATCAATTCCCCAGTAACGTTCATGCATTTGATGAACAGTGTATTCCATCCATAATTGGACTCCTTCGTTATTGTATTCTTTGATGACATCCAAGTGTACTCTCGTAGCCAGGAAGGGCATGCTCAACATTTGAGGATTTTATTACCATGATTTAGGGAGGGGAAGCTTTATGCAAAGTTCTCCAATTGTGAATTTTGGCTCAGTTCAGTAGCATTCTTGGGGCACGTGGTGTCCAGTGTGGGTATTCAGGTGGATTCAAAGAAGATAGAGGCGGTGCAGAGTTGGCCTAGACCGTTCTCATCCACGAAGATTATGAGCTTTCTTGGTTTGGAAGGTTACTACCGTCGCTTTGTGGAGGGATTTTCATCTATTGCTTCGCCCTCGACCAAATTGACCTAAAAGGGGTGCTCTATTCGGATGGTCGGATGAGTGTGAGGAGAGCTTTCAGAAGTTCAAGATTGCTTTGACCACAACTCCAGTGTTAGTTCTGCCATCAGCTTCAGGTTCTTATACCGCGTATTGTGATGCCTCGAGGATAGGCGTTAGTTGTGTTTTAATATAGGAGGATAAAGTGATTGCGTTATAGCTATGATTTTCTGAAGGGTATAGAGAGATGTCAGTATGAGGCTAAGAAGGAGGGTTTATCTCCTGCGGGGTGTCCTGAGGTTGTGTCATCCTTATGTTGTTTTGTAGCAAGTTCTCTTTTACCAGTAAATGATATATGCAGCAATTTGAGTTTAGATCGATTGTGGAAGTTGGCATGACTATTGCAATGGTGAATGCGAGATTTGGAGATGATTTGATATATTAGATGATTTGTGTTATATGAGCTTATGAAGGATTTAATTGAATCTCACTACGGTATTGTGGCAGTAATGAAGTATGGGCATTGTGAATTATTGTGTGTTTTGATCTATGGCCTTGAGACAAGTGGGGGAGTCTATTACCGACGAGTTGATTGCACGATTATGTGTAGTATTGGTTTCAGTTTGGGGTATGCTAGTTACTTCGTTATGACTGCAGGCGTTGTGAGTGAGGATGATGCAAGTAAGGGAATTTCTGGTTACAGGTTGTATTTCGCTCTATGGATAAAATGTGTTTTACTGAATGATTGAGTTGTAGTTGTAAAGGGTGTAGTGTGTGTGGAGTAGGAATTTGCTTGGTTGCTTAGGGGTGTGGGTTACTCCCTTGGGTGTTGGTGTGTAACAATTGGGAATCTTTAGGATGTGTATTTAGCTAGAAATTGAGATTCACGTTGGATGGTGTTAAGACTTGTGGAATTTCTATATTATTGTGGATTCTACATCTCGGTATTAGGATAAGGAAAGAATAGCTTAAATTCATAGAAAGCCTCTTCAGAGTAAGTGTTTGAGTTGTGGTATTTTTGGGGTGCTTAAGAGAATATTCAACGGCTTATGAGTCGTAGGGCGGTCTGGCTTTGTGCTAGGGTCTTGTCAGTGAGTTTTGGTTGAAGATTTTGGTATTATGGAAAGAGGAAGAATCCATTCTAAGGTAACTCAGAAGGAACTCAGAAGAATAGGATAGCTTGGTAGTAGGTAGGATCGGCATGGTAATGAGTAAGATCAGTTCTTTGGGTGCTTATGATGTGGTAAGGTTCTACGTGTTATTCGTGGCAACGCTCTTGCGTTTTTGCGACTTGCGTAGCTTGGTTGCGTTAGAGGGATTCAACCCTTATGGTTTGGTTAAGTGCAAATGGATTTTTCCTACTGGTGCGTGGTGCATGTGGTGTATTGTAAATCCCTCTAGAATGGAATAAAATGGGAAAGTCCTTAGCTAATAGAGTATGTAGTTGCTTGCGACTCAGAGTGGATTTTGAGATTTGTCGTATCTTTCATATGTTGGCGTAATTGGTGCGATGTGAGGTGAAGTATTGAGATTTGCAGGTGCAAGGTGACGATGCAATTTTGAAAGGAAGGTTCTGAAATTTTTAGGCAGCATGGGCGATCTTAGGTGACCAGATAGATTATATTACTTCTAGATATGGCTTGAAGGTGTAAGTTTCAGGAGAGGAACTGTGTTTTGATTTATGGATACTTCATTGGTGTGGCGGAACTCTCCTAGTTGGTCGACTGTAAATATTCAAATTTTTCCTTGTGACACATACGGATTATAGAGGTATTCCTCGTGGTATGATCTGGAGAAGTATTATACATTCAGGCGATGGAGTTGAGATTGGATATGGTGATTTGTGTGCTCCATGGATTTGCAGACTGGGAACTCTATGAGTAGATGATTCCATAGTTGTGGGCGGTAGAGACATAGCCAAGGTTATACCGAGGATAGTGTGCGTTGTGGTTCAGGAATTGTGGACCTTTGGAGGGTTATTTGTCTATTGTGGATGATCAGATCGATTTGGGGTTCGTTAGTAGGCCCAATTTGGACAGATGTTTTGCGTCGAGTCAGATTGGTTGGCTCTGTAGTGCTATTGTTGAAGGACGTGCCATTCAACTGTTGTTGGGATTATTTGTGTTCTGGAATGAGTCATGAGTTACTCTTCCATTCTACGAGGGGGTTGTGATTCGTTGGTTTTAGGCACACATGGTGCGGTTCTATTATGGTCTTATAGAGGAATTTGAGTGAGATGAGTAATTGGGTATTGCATGATTGAGGCGTATTGGTTATGTTCTTTCGGGTTTCATGTGACATTGTATCGTCTGATTCTCCGTGGTTATGGTAATGCACTTTGAGTACTTGATGTCAAATTTCACGTGATTATTGATTTTGAGCAAGGTGGAGGGAGGTATATAATATGGACCAACGTTTAGATAGGGGTCACACATTGTTGCGAAGTTATGATGAGTTATGATCCGTGTGTGTTGGATTCGTGTGTTTTGGTTTTGCGGTGTGTGAGGAGTTCTTAGCATTGCATTGTGGTGATACACTTTGATCTTGCGGGACGGTTCTCTTGTTTGATGTCATTTTCCATGTTTAAGTACATTTGGAATGTTGCTTATTAGTGCATGGACTGCACGGGTTGTGGCCTTAAGCGTATTGATGCTTGTCGGCTTAGAAATTTTGCTATAGTTCCTATCGAAGGAGAGGAAGTTCCACCCCTTGTTGATCTGACGAATGGTTTTAGTTTCTGCGTGTTTCTTTCATCATTGGCAGTACATGAAGGTGTTATAGCAGGTCTTTGTTTGATAAGAGGTTTATTACCAGCGTTTGGTTTTTTGGGCAGCCACTATGATTAGAATTCATCGATGTAAGTGTTTGAGTTATGTGGTATATCATGTGATTTCATCTTGGGTTATGGCTATGGCTGGATACAGCTTGTTCTGACTTATACAGTGTGTGGATGCGTGATTATGATCTTATAGAAAATTTTGGATGTGGAAATTAAATTCTAAGGCTTATGGGCTAGGTTGGATGAAGAAATTTCAGATGTGTTGTGTTATCAGATGTATGCGGGACAGGGTGACGTGGGATCACCCCCAGTCATGCGAGTGGTAAGGTTACGCCGCGGTTTGATGGTGTTGGAGAACAACTCTTGGCACGTTCGAGGAAGAACGTATGTTTAAGTGGGGGAGGATGTAACGACCGGTCTGGTCGTTTCGGGAGTTATAGCCCTGTTTCCCCCCTTTCTGCTTCTTTGTGTGTTATTCAGCCTTATTATGTTGCATCGAGGTTGGTTGTTTTGGTTCAAGAGTGATTTTGGAGTGGAATGAGACACTTAGTCTCTTATGTAGAAAGTTAAGTTAGTTGACTTATGAGTAAACGATCTCAGATTGGGGTTTTTATGGTTTGTATTGCTCCGTTAAGTGATTTTGGCTTGAGCGTGTTCGGAATATGATTTGGAGGTCAGTGGTAGAATTAGGCTTAAATTGGTGAAATTGAAAATTTGGTGATTTCCAGCCGGCATTGGAAAATTTGATATTAGAGTCGGAATGGAATTCTGGGAGTAGGAATAGGTTTGTAGTGTTATTTGTGACGTGTGTGCAAAATTTGAGGTAGGTTTCAACGTCGTTTGTGGAATTTAGAGGTTTAGAAGTTCCTAGGCTTGAATTCAAGGTATCACTTTTTTAAGACCCTCACCAAAGTATGACTTATCGAGCAATAAAAAGTGTATGCCATTTTCTGTAAAGGCATTGTTCATTATAATGGAGATAATTATTTGTGTTTTGCTTGGTCAGAAACTTTAAGGCGAAATCACTTTTGTCTATTACAAATATGTACACGCATGGACAACCAGTTTTTGGTTATAATAGATAATTTTGTTGTTAATTTGTACTTTTCTTTAACGAGTTGTTAATTAAATTTGTATTCTTATTTTGTTGCAGCTAAGTGCCTCGTTGGTCAAGTCCACGAGATCATCAAGGTTTTTTTAGAAATGGAAATGTTGATAATTAAGGCATGAATTATACGTATTCAAAATCTTTAGATAGGTGGATCGATCCATAGCTTTAAAAGTTAGTTCCTCGATATTACTAGAAACACATGGAAGTGACTTGAGGAAAAATATGTTAGATTTGTCTTACATATTTTTTCCCCGTAAAGAAGTTAAAAATAATTTTATTTGTACAAGATTATTTATTAATTGTTTAAAAGTTAAGGAGATTGAGGATCTCTCTGAAGTCTGAACAACTTGTTAAACTTGAAATAACATGCAATCATTTGTCTATTTTTGTTTCAAATGCTTACTATATTAGACTATTACAGTGGTACACATTTGCTCCAACATGATCTGCTCGAATAAATAAAATACAAAACAAAAGCTTGTGCTTGTACGACCACCGTCATCTAATAAACTTAAAAGTCCTGACTTTCGCTCTTTTGCTTCTTAGCTACCAAATCTCGTTATTAGGTCATTTGTGTTAAGAAATTAAGTTCAAAGTAATAATAAAAAATAAAAAAATAATCAAAAGTATAGAGAAGAAAGAGAGAACTTTCTTATTTCATCAAGTATTTTTTTTAAATGTATTAATAACTTTTTATCTGTCTTTTTTTTTCTCCCTCTCATCTCTCCTCCTTCCTTGCTTCCCTCTTCTTCTTCTTGCACTTCCTTAGCCGAGGGTCTATTGGAAGTAACTTCTCTACCTGCATTAGGTATGGGTAAGTTCTGCGTACATACTACCCTCCCCAGACCCCACATGTTGGGGTCAAACTGGGTTTTTTGTTGTTGTTGTTGTTGTATTAATAACTTTTCATCCTCTATTTATAGTATTACATAGAGGTATACAAAAAAAATACCATAAAAATGGTATTAAGTATTTGAGGTCATGCATGTAGGAAGATCATGGGGGAGATTATGGAGGTATGTGAGTTACAACCATAAGTATTGGAGTAGTGAGAGCTATGGAGATAATGGAGAAGAGTGGTAGGTGTTATTCCTTTAGGAGTTATGGACATCCACCATAATTTAATATTCCATATCAGTCCCCCTTGAATGTCCATAGATAATGTGCCTAGTTAAAACCTTATTAGGAAAAAATCATGTGAGAAAAAAATCCTAGTGAAGGAAAAAGAGTACACATATCATGTAATATGCATTGTTTGTTGCCTCGTTAAAAATCTTGCCAGAATAACCTATTGGGAAAAAAATTGTGCTAAGGGAAAAAGAGTACAACGCATATTTGCTTCCCCTGAAGAAAACATCACTTTATTTCTTGAAGGCAATGCATTTCAATCTTGTATTTCAACTTCTCAAACATTGAGGTTGTCAATGCCTTAGCGAATAGATCAGCCAATTTATCACATGAACGAATTTATTGAATATCGATGTCACCATTCTGTTGAAGATCATGCGTCTGAAAGAGAACTTTGGTGAAATTTGTTTTATCATATCTCCTTCGATATATCCTTCTTTCAATTGAGCTATGCATGCAGTTAGTCTTCAATGTTATTGGAATCTTGTTAAATATCATAATATGGCAGTACCCTCACAAAAAAAATAGATTATCTGAATAACGAACTATGCCCTGCATTTGTATAACCAACAAAACCTTGACAATATTTGTTAGAATAAACAAATCTATATCAAGAATCCCTTTGCAATATAATACTAATCGTATTTCAATATATCCACATTGGAGTAAAACTATATCTCGCTAGAATATTGTTATACTTATGGTTCTAGCAAGATACATTAGTGCAACAATTGGACTAGACACAAAAAGAATTCATGTATGCCATGATTTGTCTAATCCACAAAAGGATTTGATGAAGCTTTATTTAAAAAGTTTCTTTGGAACCTTACTATGCTTCAGAACAATATAAGTCCTTCAAGAGTTTACATTATAAGCATATCAAGTTTTTCATGTATTGCAAAATTAAAATATGAAAACGATTTCATCCACCACAGGAGAACATGTAACTAATGTGTAACACTCTGTAAATTTGACTTAGGTATGAATGTATTAAATGAGTAGTAAGGTTATATTTTGGAAATGTGAAGTTATATTATTATGAGTATGGGTGGAAATAGTTATTTTAGAATCAAGACGAAGAGTGAGGTATACAAGATTCGATAAAATCTACGAAGTTTACAAAATGTCAGTCTTGCAGGAGGTTTAGTGAAACACGTTTAAGGTATTTGGGAAAATACAAAACATAAAATTTGTAGGCCTTTGAAATATCTTTTCAATGATATATTATGGAACCTAAATAGATCTTTGTGCAAAAAGTTATATACGCTTTATAGAACAGTATGCAATATGCATGTCCCGAGCGCGGCCCGAGCGCGGTCGCGCACATTTGGCAGTGTTCCTGCCATTTTGTGTGGTCAGGACTACAGGTGTACGGGGGCACACTTGGAGAGTTATTTTTAAAGCCCTACTCCGTCCCCCACATCCCCAAAACATAAAAACTAGCTCTAGAAATGAAAGCTCTCAAAAACTTAACCCCTTAAGGGTTCCTCCATCACCCAAGGTAATTTCTAATGGTGATTCTAAGTTAATTTTAATTTCTCAGCATCTTATTAACATGGGTAAACCCTCCATATCATTAGATATTCGATTGGGACATTATTGTTGAGAGAAGGAACCCTAGAACTCGAATTCAAGGGGATTGAACTTCAAAGAGGTAATGTCTTCACCCTCTAGTTGATTCTAATATTGGTTTAATAATTACAAACCCTAGTTCATGAGATATGAGTTGATGGGTTTGATAGAAAAGCATGAACGGTTAGAGCTTGGTGTTTTGATTGTTGATTATTGGTTAAGAGTGTTGTTTACCTTATGGGTGATAAAGAATAATGTTGATTATACCCATTTGAGACTTTAGAATTTATGTAGGAGCAAGAGAATGGAGTATTGGGTGTAGATACACCATTAATAAGGACTATGAAGCTTTTATTCCCACCAAAAATTGTTTGATAAAATTCTTATTTTACCAAAACATGAGTATCATAGCTAATATGGAATTCCTTTGACTTGTATTGCTATAGATTAAAGTTGAAAGGGTTCACAAACGTTGTATTACGCTCAAGAACAGGGAGTTAAGGTATGTGAGGCTAACTCTTTACATTTGGGAATGTCTATGATTATCCTTACGTCCCATTCATTATGACTATTACTAGTTTCCTCAGAAAGTAATTATACCTAGTTCCATGAATAGTAGTAGAACTTTTATTCTCTAGATGGCATAGTTTCATAATCATTCTATATTCTATGAGTTTCAGTTATGAAAAATCAACTTATTATGAGTACATATCTCAGTCTAGTCCTATTCATTATTCCGGTATCATGTAACTCAGTATGGTTTAGTATTTCAGGATCATGTATTTCAGTATAATTCTCAATTCCTGATTCTAAGTTGCTGAATGTTGAACACCTGTATTTGGGCCTAAGGATGTAGTTTATTCTTTATGCATCATTGGTCCTGAGGCCGTAGTTATGTATACGTATACTTGGGCCCGAGGTCATAGCTTGTGAACACATATATATATATATTGGGTCTGAGGCCGTAGTTTATCAGATAAATAGGTTGTTCATCATTCAGAAGAGGGAGTATTCGTAACCTTACTTCCTATGTTTAGTTCAGTTATCAGTTATCAGTTATCAGTTTCAGTATTTACAGTTCTTTCCTTCAATTGTTTTACATACCAGTGCAATTCAAATGAACTGACGCCCCTTTTTGCACGAGGCCTGCATCTCGCGATGCAGGTAACGAATTACAGGTTGGCGACTCTTTTCGCTAGGTTATCTTGTATCAGCTGTTGGTGAGCCCCAGTCTTTCGGGGCGTTATCCCTCCTTTTTCAGTCATTATGTACTTTCAGTTAATAAGGTATACCGGGGACCTTGTCTCAGTAAACAGTTAGCATCTCAGTATTCTTTAGAGGCTTCGTAGACTATAGTTCAGTCAGTCAGATGTTAGAAGGCTTTTATGTGTTAGCCTTGTTGGCTACTCGCTTATACTTGCAGACTTTTCAGTATTTTCCGCATCTATGATATTTCAGTAAGATTCTAAGTAGATCATCATGTTGTATATTTATATCTAGCTTACAGTTATACAACATGTTGATCCATCCATACAGTTGGTTCGCTCAGTCACATGTAGTCAGGAACCGAGTGCCGTGTTACGTTCAGGCCATGGTTCGGGGCGTGACATAATGCCAGGATATTTACAAAGAATCTTATGCCACAGGTCTTCTTTATGTCCATCGACATGATTTTTCATTTCACTTTCAGGTGTTGAAACTATCCGTCCAATTTCACATTTTTCAGTTGAAGTCAATTTTCATTGCGTATTTTTTATTTGGCCAATCATTTATCTGTCCAAATTTCATGACATATTTAAGCTCAAGACCCTTGTCAATATTCATAATATTGAGCGCTACATTATATCAACAATATCATCGACGATCATTTTAAATAGGTTCCATCATCACTCAATAAAGACATAACTTATCGAGATGTCATTATTTCCAAGTACCCGAGCCTCTCCCATGAGGTCTTATAAAATATTATGGCGTGGTGCTCTTATAGAGCAACTGCCTCCTTAATATGACCATCTTGATCATTTTCTTTTCTCTCCCGTCAAGGAGTTTTATCTTTGGAACCGATTAGTCTATTACGCTTTATGCGTTCCAAAGACTCTGTCCATCATGGACTTTATTCTACTTGGAGCATTAGCAGCTGAAATATAACATTTAGCTTTGGGTAAGCAAATTCTCCCGACAATATTTTGCAAATGAATTATCACTTAACTTCAAGCTCACATTTTCTTGTACGAGGATCTAGATGTAGTTATAATAATTTATTCCATGTATCACTTTTTTAGCTGCCCATTTCTTTCCCCTAATGTTGGGATCATCAAGACATATCCCAACCTTCTTTGAGAACACATCTTTGTGTATTGTGGTGGGATAATTGACACATTAGCACATTCATATTTCTAGATAAAAATTATTTGGTTCCTGACCCCAAACCAATTGTGATTGGGAGAATTTATCATAACTTGTAGGCTAGCTGCGTATAAGTGGTGTTGTATATTAAATAATACACCCCATATCAAATTTCTTTTTGGGAGTTATGTTCTCATAACCAACGATTTAACTATAATTGGAGGCATACAATTTCTGCTTGTAACAACCCGGCCGGTTGTTTGGAGAGTTATAGCCTCGTTCCCCCATTTTGTGCTTCTTTTGTGCTCTACAACTGTTATATGTTTTACCAAGTTGATTGGTTCGCGTCCGGAGTGATTTCAAAGTGAATTGAGACACTTAGTTTCTTAATTGAAAGTTTAAGTTGGAAAAGTTGACCAGATGTTGACTTATGTGTAAACGGCCTCAAATTTATATTTTGATGGATCCGTTAGCCCTGCTAGGTGATTTTTGACTTAAGAGCGTGTTCGAAATGTGATTTGGAGCTCCGTAGTAGAATTAGGATTAATTGGCGAAAGTTGGAATTTTGGCAATTTTCGCCGGCAGTGGAAATTTTGATATCGGGGTCGGATTTGATTGGGAATTGGAGTAGGTTCTTGGTATCATTTAGGACTTATGTGCAAAATTTGGGTCATTCAAAGATTTGACTAAGTTTGTATTGGGTTATATGACTTGATGGCATGTTTGGTTGAGGTTCCGGGGGCCTTGGGTGGAATTCGAGAGCTTTTCGGACTTGGTTTGGGATTTGAGAGGCAGCTGAAGTGCTGCTGTTGCTGGTGTAACCACACATGCGAAGTGGGAACCGTAGGTGCGACCCCGCAGAAGCGGGGATAGAACCGCAGAAGCGGCCAAAGAGGAGTGGAGCAGAGGTCGTAGGTGCGAAGGTTATCCTGCACTTGCAATGGTCGCAGAAGCGGTATGTTGGGCGCAAGTGCGAGGTTGAGCCGCAGGTGCGATGGGTTTTCCGCACCTGCGATAGGCGCAAATGCGGTCTTATAGTCGTAGGAGCAGAACTTGGGTTTTAAAGTACAATACGCACCTACGATGGTTCGCAGGTGCGGCGTCGCAGATGCGGCAGTTGGTCTACAGATGCGAAAAGTCTGGATAGAAGTTTAAAAAGCAAGGGTTCGCGATTTTAGTCTTATTTCAACTTTTTGGACTCGGAATTACGCGATTTTGGAGAAGATTTTTGAGGGGATTATTGAGGTGATCTTCTTGTACTCATTTTGGATCATAAATCTTGTTTCCCCACTAATTTCTCCACCTAATTAGCGAGATTTTGAAGTGAAATTTGGCGATTTAGGGCTTGATATTTGGAGAGTGGATTTTGATGATTTTGATGACCAAATGGTGTCAAATTTTGATGAATTTAGTTTGGTTAGACTCGTGAATGAATAGGCTTTCGGGTTTTGAGACTTTTGTCAGATTTTGAGACGTGGGCCCGGGAGCCGAGTTTGAGCCGATTTCGGATTTTGGGCTATAATTTAGTACTTTCCTTGTGGAATTGATCCTTTTAGACTATATTGATTATCTCTACTGTTTTTGGCTAGATTTGGGACATTTGGATACTGATTCGAGGGGCAAGGGCATTTCGGAGTAGGATTTTCGTGCAGTTGAGGTAAGTAACAGTCTTAAATTTGGTCTTGAGGATATGAAACCTCGAAATTTGGTATAATGTAATTATTTGGAGGTGACGCACATGCTAGGTGACGGGTGTGTGAGCGTGCATCGTGAGGGATTGTAACTTGGTCCATCCCATGTGACTGTAAAGTCGAATAGCCTATTGATGCTTACATGTTTCCTTGTCTTCTAGCAATTTGACTGATATTCATGTTACAAATCATGTTTAGGCTATGTCTTGGTACTGTAGAGGCCCGCAGAGGTTATGATACCTGTTGAATGTTACTGCTTATTGATATTGTACCCATTCGTAGCATTTTTTGTATATTGTACCGCAGTCTCTATTATTCCTTGTTGATACATTATAGCATTCTGATTTGGGTTGATTCCCTTTCATTACTGAGAGTCGTGAGACTAGAGAGGTTCATGACTGAGTGAGGCCGAGGGCCTATTTGTGAGGTATTGATACCGTAGAACGTGAGTTGTCTGTGCGGATTCTGATATGATACCGTAGCACGTGACCTGTCCGTGCGAATCTTGATATGATACTATGGCACGTGAGTTGTCCGTGCGAATTATAGCGCAGAGCTGTAGGAGCCCCTTCGGAGTCTGTACACCCCAGTGAGCGCAAATACCTATTGAGCGTGAGTATTGAGGGTTGAGAGTCGAGTGCTGAGCTATTGAGAGCTTGAGTGACTGTACCTAGAGAGGTTGAATTTTTCTTCCTTGTTGCTGCATTTAGCTGATTCATGTTACTGTTCTGAACTTCCGCAAAATACTATAGCTGGTTTTACTTGAACTTAGTAAATATGCAACTGATTTGACTCATATTACCGGAATAAACTCATGTCTACTTTCATTGTTGAAATTAATGAAATGAACTATATTGTATAGCTCGTCACTACTTCTCAGTTCCTTCTTTATTTCTATTACTTGCTGAGTTGGTTGTACTCATGCTACACCCTGCACTTCATGTGCAGATCCAGGAGTGTCCGGTCAAGGAGGTCGTTGAGTTCGTGCACGATTGAGTATCATAGACGTAAGAGGTAGTTACCGGCGTCCGCAGACCTCGTCTCTCCTTCTATGCTATATTTCTTTTCTGTATTGATATTTAGACACAGACTCTTGTAGACATTGATTTTTATTAGATTGGCTATCTAGATGCTCATGACTTGGTGACACCCCGATGTTTGGGGCTATGTTTCCACATTGTATTTTGAGGCAAACTCCTGTTTTTTCTATGAAAATCCTGTTATGAAAAAAAGGCTTTTGATTTATCTTTTATAAAATGTTGAAGTATTTTTGAAAATTGACTTTCCTAGTACCACCGATAGGCACCATCACGACAGGTTAGAGTTTTGGGCCGTGACACTGCTAAACCAACTTGGATTTAAACCACCATTATCAAGATAAATCATCATAATTTATATTTTGGAACTGTGCTCTAATAATTTGAGCAAGCAACCTTGCAAAATCTAAACTGCAAGTTGATAAGAAACACACATGTGATCATACAATAGATGCATCTATTAAAATCATATAATAGTAAACGGTCCACATGGCAGATGACTGGGCCCAATACACACACACACACACACACACACACACACACACACACACACATATATATATATATATATATATATATATATATATATATATATATATGTATATATGTATGTATGTATGTATCACCCTTTATTCATCCCAGAAATCAAGGGATTCAATCCAACCTTAACTAGTATATCATGAGATTAAGCAGTATACGAGAATTCTTGAAGAATCTTCTATTTCTTCAATATATGTCAATGTGATTTCTCAATCAATTTTTTGCATCATAATTGAACTGGGATAGACAGTCGGTCATGCCAACTAATATTTATTTTAGTAAACCTCTAGTTTACTTGTGGCATGTGATTCCACCATCATGCTTATACTTGTGTAGTACAAATAAAAAAAATTGGGTAACCTTTCATATTTACCTAGTATGATAATAGTAATATGAAAATATTCAATCTTCCTTTCATTTATAGTCCTAATATGCTAACCACTCTGTCCAATATATTTGAAACTTAAAATGTTTCTTTTCAGACTTACAATAATATCAATGTCATGAATAATTTCATCCATTCGGATAGTAACAAATTAGTTCTTCCATAGTTTTTAATTGATTTTATATTACAAGATCTTTTGTCACACCATCCATATGGTGAATGTCTCCTTCAAGGAGAAAATTATATCATAATGGTTGTCATGGTCAAAATCTTTTCTTGCTTTACTTTTGCCTTTAGTAACTTTTCATAAGGCATGACAAACTATTTTTGGCGTACCATATGTATGCGACAGATGACATATTCATGTAACTACACAATAACGTTCATTGTCTTTATTTCTCTCAAACCTCCCTTAGAGGTGAGTTGTGGTATTTATCCAACAATACATAAACACATTATTAGGCATAAATTTTTATCACATATGTATTTTCATTTTCAGGAATGATTCTGCATTTATAATGCTTATCACAAGTCATATTTTCAAGGAATGGACTATAATCATTTGAGCGTGTCTCATATTAACAGACCACATTGATACATGTTTCCTTCACCTTTGAAGGATGATACTGAGAACCCTTATAATTCTCCTTTTTACAATTACCATAATGATGACTATTATTATTTTGATCTTTGGCACGCCCACCTTCATTGGTCAACTACTTGTCTTCATTTAGACTTATTATGCATCTCCATCACATTCACTTCAAGAATGGAGCAAATCAAGTGGGACAAGCTTCATGTTTTTTCATGAAAAATACATTATTTTTCTTTAGTCATCATTATATCATCAATATGGTGCACTGAGATTCAAACACAATGTCTTACCTATATAAAAGTATGTTAAGTCATAATGAATTGGGACTCGGACCCAACTCTTATCATCATGGTGCACCAGAACTCAAATCCGATATTTTACCTTATTGTGTGATCGGACTTGAAGCCCACCGTCTTAGCCTCTACGAATGGCATAATAGGCCTAAATGCAGTGAGACTCACCCTCGAGCCTTTAGGGTGTTCTCTTAACAGTGCTCATCGGATCTGATTTCATATTTTTTCTTCATTACCTCAATAAAGTAATTAATGCAAGTAAATCTGAAACTACAAATCATGCAAATAGCACCTGAAATTACCGTTTTAGAATACTGAATGACATGGTAGTATAAAATGATAAATAACATAGGCAAAAGAGAATAGACCTTGTTACCTCAAAGGTGATAGGTAAAGGGATTATCATTAATTAGCCATTCCAGTGGAGGTCTTCTTGCAAGATTTATTAGAAAATAATGGACCCATAGAAGTAACCCTTTAATGTAGGTAAAATAAATTTTGACACAACAAGCAAGATTAAAAGAAAAGTCCAAGACATTTTTTTAACCACATTAACTATAAATCATATGAGTGCTAAATAAGTCCATTTATGATATTTGTGATTTTGTATGGACACAATAAAACTTACCTGATACTCAACTAATGTGTTGAAAAAAAAATGGTTATCAGTCTTAGTAGTACATAGAGCATAAGATATAAACCAAGGACTGGCATTTTTTAACAACACTTTCGTAACTGAACCAAACCATCCCAATTGTATCAGAAAAACAAATATAACACTACTTTAGAAACCCATGACAATTCAATCAGAAGCGAATAAAGTCTAAAGAATGTTTTATTGGATAAAAACTATGACTAATGTTTAAATTAGCAATTAATGGTAATAACGTGTTAACATGCCAAAATAAGAGTTATGATACTATTAAGAAGATATTACTTAACTCACCAATGATATGAGATGTCAACTTATCACTTGATAAAGAAGCAAAAGCAATTGTAGCTTCTACGGAAGGCTTTCGTCTCTTATAGGAAATATAAGAAGAATATAGCAACTCGTGTTGATAACGTGTAAAAATACTAAGTTCAAAGTAATAATATAAAACAACAAAATAGAGAAGAAATGTAGAGAAGCAAGAGAGTACCTTCTTGTTTCATCAAGTATTTTTCCAAGCGTATTACGAAATGACTTTTCATCATCTATTTATAGTATCAGATAGAGGTATACAAAAAGAATATCATAAACATGGCCTTAAGTACGAGAGTTACAACCACAAATATTGGAGTAGTGAGGGTTATGGAGTTATTGAAGAAGATTAGTGGTTCTTATTCATCTAGGAGTTATGGACATCCACCATAATCAAATATTTCATAACAATTTGATTTTAGTAATCTTGAGTTTGAGATTGATGAGACCTTAAGTATGATATTGCGCGCATATAGTAAAGAATAAAATAAAGTGTGTTCTCCAAGATTCAACAAGCTAACCCCATCCAGTTAGAAGTAAAATAAAATAACAAAATTATTAAGTATTATCAACTTATAATTAAGTTAAAATCTAAACCGTAAAGGTAAACAGGTGGAAAAAATCTCAAAAATATCTTTTACAAAATGTGAGTTGGACGAGACCCAACGTGAATTGACCTATTTTGCCTTACGGCTATAGAGTTGCCCACTTATCCTATCAAAGGACTAATGGCTTAATTTTATTCTGTTTAAGTTTTGATTCCGATTGGAATTAATGTTTACTTTAAGAGAAAGAGTCATTCATTAAAATAGAGCAGCCTTTAAGAAATATTTCATAATTATTGGTATTAGTCTTTAAAAGATTTTAGCACATAAGAGAGATTTGAAAGAGTAACCACTTTATCCCGATTCAAAATTCAATTAGTCGTGATAGCACCTAACCTAACCGGTTAGGTAAGCCAATTAACAATTATTCAATTTAGTAAGACTTATTAAGAGAAGAAAATGGTAATACAACAATTTAATACAAGAATTTTTCAAAGTACTGGTAGTACAAATCATGAGCGTCTAAGATTGGAATGTACAAAGCTAGTATGAAATAATACATCATCTGTTCGAAATGTACATAAGCAGATTTTTAATAATCTAAGGCTACCATGAACAAGAGGCAACTACCATCGGAATGCAGGCACATCTTCAAATCCAGCTCCCATCGAACACACAAACATCAACAGCTTTATATGAGTACAACCGACCCCATTTACTCAGTAAGTAACAAACCTAACCTTAGGTTGAAAGTAGTGACGAGCTAGAACAAAGGTCGGGTCCAACACCAATAGCCATCAACAGTGTATAACAACATAAAGCAAGTAATAAAAGGAGTAACTCAGAGATAAAATGCTAAACTTTTTATAGTTTTTCCGAAAATAGTTCCGCTTTTGAAGTATATCTGCAAAAACCCAACTCCTTTACCGAAATCGTTGAAAATACGAGTAAGTTTAAAAACTATGAGTTTTTTTTCCGGAATCCTTTCAACCATAAATATGATGTTTCATTTTTCTTTCAGATAAAAAGTGTAAAATATCTCTCTATGCCTACATGTCAAGATGTGTGAGAAGTCATGAATGACGTGATACTATACAACATGAGAAAAAATGCATATCTATGCATGTATGTCAAGTGGGCATGCCAAATGCGATGCAAATCAATGATAAAGACTATATGCATACTCTCAGAGTATCAATTCACTTAGTCCTCCTAGTCACTCAGCCCTCTCATTCACTCAGTCCTCCCAGTCACTCAGTCCTCACAGTCACTCAGTCCTCCTAATCACTCGGCACTTGTACTTAGTAGGTACCTGCGCTCACTAGGGGTGTGTACAGACTCTGGAGGGGCTCATTCAGCCCAAGCTCTATAATCGGCACGGACACTCACGTGCTATAGTATCAATATCAGAATCTACACGGACAACTCACGTGCTATAGTATCAATATTCTCACAATCAGGCCATCAGCCTCACTCAGTCATCAATGTCTGCAGTCTCTCGGGCTCTCACTCACATGAAAAATCAGCCCAAAAATAATGATGTGATGTATCAATAAATGGTAACAGATACTGAGATATGATAGGCATATGAATGTGTATGACCGAGTATGTAATGCAATGAAAGCGGATAGCTCAACAACAGAAATGACCTCGTTGGGTCTCAACAGCATAAGCATGTATGCTAGACATAGTTTCTAACATGGATCACAACTCAAGAGCTTAGGTACTTAGAAATTTCATGTTTACAGGTACGACCAGGTAACTACACAGTACCACAGAAATAACGGAATAACAATTTACACGGTGCACGCCCACACACCCGTCACCTAGTAAGTGTGTCACCTCAACACCGATCACTCACGTAATTCGGGATTTCATATCCTCAACACCAAGTAGAAGTGTTCCTTAATTACCTCGAACGAGCCAATCTCAATACCGAGCAAGCCAAGCGATGCTAACAAAAATTCCATCTCGCGCGTTCCGACCTCCGAACGGCTCAAAACTAACCAAAAACAACTCAAATACATCAAACAATGCTAAAAGAACCAATCCTAATCGAAAAAGATCAAATCTTTAATCGAAAGCCCAAAATCGGCCCAAAGGTCCAACCTGGGCCCGTGCCTCGGAACCCGACAAAACTCATAAAATCTGTCAGCTCATTCAATTACGAGTCAAACCATACTAGTTTCACTCAAATCCGACTCCAAATTGGTGTTCAAAACTCGAAAATTCGATTTATGAAGTTTTTGAAAAAACCCCCTAATTTCCTATTTAAATTCATCATCTAATTGCTAAAAATGAAGATAGATTCATGAAATATATTCAGAACCGAGGGTAGGATACTTACCCTAATCCTTGTGATGAAAATTGCTCCAAATATCGCTCCATTCTGAAGTCCATAGCTCAATATGTGATAAAATGACCATTCCTCTAAATTAAAGCATTATGCCTAGTGTTTTTCCGCATTTGCGGACAGTAGGTCGCACCTGCGACCTTCGCTTTAGTGGTGATAACTCTGCATCTGCTAAAATGGCCTTGTCTAGCAACCCGCGCACCTGCGGTATCAAACTTCGCTTCTGCAAAGCCTTTCGCACCTGCGCTTCTAATTCCTCACACCTGCGCTCATTTCTCCGCTTCTACGATATTCCTCACCCAGCCTCTTCTCGCTTCTGCGACTCCTCTAATTCTTCTGCGACCATCGCACCTGCACAAACTAACCGTATGTGCAATCACACCAGACCTGCCACCACTAGCTTGGCCAAAAATGATCCAAACAAATTCGATCCTCGTCTAAAACTCACCCTAGCCCCTCGGGATAATGTCCGGACACGCCAAAAAGTTTCATAACATAATACGAACCTACTTGAGGCCTCAAATAACGCATAACAACATCGAAACAATGAATGCCACCTCAAATCGAACTTAAAGAACTTTCAACTTCTAAAACTCGCGCCGAAACATACCAAATCAACTCGGAATGAACCCAAAATTTTCACACAAGTCCCAAATGACAAAAGTAAGCTATCCGATTCCCGGAATCATAATCTGAATCTGATATCAAAAAGTCAACTTCCGATTTGTAACGAACTTGTCGGTCATTTTGAGAGTGTCACGACCCCAAATCCTAACAGGACGTGATGGTGCATATCGTGGAACTAGGCTAGCCAACCATCACATTAATAAGTATTTGTTCGATTATAATATGTCACAGTTCAATATTACTAGCAACGTAGCAACAACAATAATTCATTTAAGTCTTAGCGCCCCAATAATAGTCTAAATAACTCTAAACAAAACCTCTCAGGACTAGAGTCAATATGGTCATAAGCATCTATGAAATAAGATAACTCTACTAACGTCTCAATATAGTCTAGGAATGAAATGCTAAACTAAATAAGGAAGGGAAATGGAGAGGCTGTGGACACTAGACAACTATCTCGAAATCCCGTGAACTACTGCTACGAGCAACGACAACTACTACTCCGGACCGTCACCTGGATCTGTGCACAGAGGCACATGGAGTCTTTATGAGTACGCCAACTANGTATGCCAACTCAGTAGTAATGAAAATAAATCACAGTCTGAGAATTATAAAACACACAGTACAACTGCACAAATTCACAAAAGCCAGTAAAACACCAAGTCACCAAGTAGTATTCATCAAATATATAAGTTCGAAATCAGTTTTCAGAAATCCTTTGAAACAAGTGTAATATCAGTATATCTTAGTAAAATTCTCAGTAAAAACCAGTTTAAAAACAAAGTAAATCATAGTTCGAAAACTCAGTAAAAATCTTCGTAAAACTGCCCCTCGGGCCAAAATCATTTATCAGAACCATTGCCCATCAGGCATCCTCAGCATCACTCAATATCAACCCACCAGGTATCCTCACAGTCACTCCGTAACAACCCATCATACATCCTCACAGTCACTCAATAATAGCCCATCAGGCATCCTCACAATCATTAAGTAACAGCCCCGCGGGCAATAATCATCACTCAGTATCAATCATCACTCAATAGGTACCTACGCTCACTGGAGGTGTGTACAGACTCCAGGGAGGCTCCTACACCCCAAGCGCTATAACAACATAAGGCCTGAAAGTCTCCTCACAATATAGGCCTGAAAGCCTCCCTCATATAAGGCCTGAAAGCCTCCTCACAATATAGGCCTGAAAGCCTCCCTCATAAAAGGCCTGAAAGCCTCCTCCCAATATAGTCCTGAAAGCCTCACTCATTCAGACACTCTCAATTTTCCCTTATCCATAAACATACCAGGTTCTCGACCCAAAACAGTGTTTCATTTTTCAATAAATAGTATCAAAAGACTCTGAGTGTCAAAATAATTTATTAGGGAAGGACTGAGTGAAAAATCATAACATATTAGTGAGGAAAATATAGTAAACACAACCCCAAGGGGAAAACAGATCGGCACTAGGCCCCAAATATGGCTTACAACCCAAAATATATCATAATATATAAATACTAATTAATCATAAGCTTAGGAATCGGTTTCGCAACTCAATCGTCGCCTAATTAGGGAATATATCTCCAAAGTTTCAACTTTTGCATTTCAAAACCCGTGAAGGGCGCATAGTCCAGGGTTTCATACACTCAGGACGGGATTTAAAGACATTACTTACTTCAAACTAGCCCGGAAATTATTCCGCAACACGCTTTCCTCTCGAATCCACTTCCGAATGCTCCAAATCTACCAAGTTCAGATTTTTATCATCAAATTATGCTTAAGGAATGATTTCCAATCGAAAAATATCAAATTTAGCTCAAAAATCCGAATTCGGTCAAAACCCGACCCTCGGACCCGCGTCCCTAAACTCAGAAATTTTTATATAAAAATATTCTTCATCTTCTCACGAATCCGTACATATAAAGAACGCTAAAATCGGAGTTTGTTTGACCCCTCAAATCATCCCTAGAAGGTCTCATAATCTCAAGCCCTAACTTCACTTTTTTTACTAATTTTCATGAATTAAACACTGATATGTTGATCCTTAATCACATATAATAAAGTTTTAGGGTCCAAAATCCTTACCTCAATGAAGAACAATGATTTTATCTCTTAAAAATCGCCTCAAAAGCTTCTCCCCGTTCAAACATTGGAAGAAAACTCGGACTGCTCATTATGTATTTACTGTTCACGCGTTTTACTGCTCCCAATGGATTCCTTGTAAAATTCTAAGCAATTTACGCTTTTGATCACTTAATTTGACCTTATAATGAAGGAGATATGTAGGTTTTAAGATTTGCAAATAGTGCAGGTTTTTAGTACGCCGTCAGGGACAATTTCGTAATTAACCTGAAAAATCTGGCAACTTTGGTAAAATGGCCATAAAATCCTCATACGATGTCCAAATTCGACGATTCTTTTTTCTACAGGCCCGTAATTACGATACGGATCTAAATATTCATTCAAAACAGTTCTAGGAGATCATTTGTTCAATATGATATCATTTATGCTTGAAGAAACGACGTCGAACCATAAGAAAAACAAGCACAACGCAGCCCAAAACTATCTGAAACTCACCCGAGCTCCTTGGGACTCCGTACGAACATACTAACAAGTACGATTACATAGCTTGAACTTATTCTAACCTTCGGAACACCCAAAACAATACCAAAACACCAGATCTACGTCGAATTCAAGCCTAAGAACTTCTAAATCTCCAATTTTCGCCCATTCAAGCCTAATTCTACCTCGGACATCAAAAAACTATTCTGAACACACTCCTAAGTCCCAAATCACCTAACGAAGCTATCCGAGCTATAAAATCCGCATTCCGAGTTCGTTTACCAATAAGTCAACTCTCAGTTGACTTTTCCAACGATAAGGATATATTTAAAGACTAAATGTCTCAATTCTCACTACAGCCATTCTGAACCCGAGCCAACCGACTCTAACACATCATAAACAGCATAGCCAACCCATGACAAGGAAATAACAACAATAATAATGTAAATTCTACGGAACGACCTACTGGGTCATTACATTCTCCCCCACTTAAACATACGTTCCTCCTCGAACGTGCCCAGAGTTGTTCCAAAAACCACCAAAATTGCCATGTAACCTACCATGCACATATTCGGAGATGATTTCACGTTACCCTGACCCATATAGGTCTAATAGCACAATACAGTTGAAATTTTGAAGTCCAATCTTGACCCCTAAACCTTATAACTACATTTTCACTTCTGAATCAATTTACAAGATCAAAATCCCAAAACTATAAACTGAATAAGTCTGAGCACACTGTAACAAGTCATATCCGTAACCCAAGATGAAATACCATGATCCACTGCATGACTC
This sequence comes from Nicotiana paniculata, assembly GCA_005239505.1. Taxonomy (NCBI): domain Eukaryota; kingdom Viridiplantae; phylum Streptophyta; class Magnoliopsida; order Solanales; family Solanaceae; genus Nicotiana; species Nicotiana paniculata. The sequence goes on along the minus strand of ML335322.1, from coordinate 10,153 downwards.
AAGCACTCGTGGCGATAACTCCTAATCACAATGGTTGCTTTTAGCAACCCAATACCGGTAAATAACCTCTTATCAAGAAAAGCCTCGTTCTAACCGTTTCATATACTACCAATGATGAAGGGAACACGCAGAAACTAGTAACCATTCAACTGATCAGCATCAATACCACTATACCATCCAGATCCATAACTTGTGCAACTCATTCACTCAATAACAACATCCCAAAACCTCAATTTATAAAATAAAGAAGACTCACACGAGAGGACTATCCTGCCACTAACACTTACCACCCCGCATCATGCTAAAAGCCTGGTATACATCGTGAGACCATAACACGTGAATTCGACACCAAGGATCATACATCCACTTAACTCCGCTACAAGGCGTGATCCCATCCAACCACTGGACCACGTGAAATACCCTAAGCCACCTTGCTCAAATTCAATAACCATGCGAAATTCGACATTAAGTACTCAAAGTGCATTGCCATAACCACGGGGAAATCAGACGATACCATGCTACCCGAACCAGAAAGAACATAACCAACACGTCTCAATCCTGCAACACCCAATTACTTACCTTACTCAAATCTCCCTATACAGCCCCGATGGAACCGCACCCTATGCACATATAACTAACGATCGCAACTCCTCGAAACACCGAAAGGTAACTCATATATCACTCCAAGACAGGAATAAGCTCAATGACAATAGAATGGTACATCCCTCAACAATAGCATTTCGGAGTTAACAATTCCAACTCGGTGCAGAACACACACCCATACTGGCCTACCAATAACTCTAAGTACTATTTCTCTCCGAAAGTTCATAATGGCCGAGTCATGGCATATACTAACACCTGGCTAGCTTTGCTCGCATCCTCATAGTTTACAACCACAAAATAATTTGTTTATTAGAACTCTTAGTCTCAAAGTCCATGAAGCGCACAAAGTTACCATATCTGATCCCAACTCCACCACTCGAATATATAGCATGCCCCTAATACTTTATCATTCCACAAGGAATACCCCCATAATTCCTCTGCGTCACCAAGAAATCTTAAATATCAGCAGTCGATCCAACAAGAGAGCGTCGTAACACCAATGAAGCACCCTTAACTCAAACACATTGCCCCTTCTGAACGTGTGCCCTCATCAAGCCACCCAATTAGTATATCATTTACCTAGTCATCTGAGACCGCTAGTGCTGACTTTCCTTCCAGAACAATATTGTGACCTCACATATGCCAATCTCCGCTATACACAAAATACCACATACGCCATGCCATCCTATGATAAATATGAGAACTTCATGCTCCCTTCCTAGCCACAAACAACTACGTACCCAACTAGCCAAGAACTTTCCATTTGATCCCAACTAGAAGCAAAATCACTATACATCACATGGCCCTCACGCCAGTAGAAATATACATCTCTAACCGTGGTAGAAACCATCAAGAACTCCCGAATCACACTTGTACAACACCAAACTGCCCGGACTGAATCCTTCTAACTCAACCAAGCTACGCATGCCACCAAATTCCTAGAGAATTGCTAATAAACACCTGTAACAACTCATTACCTTATAAACACCCATAGAACTAACCATATCCCTTATCATGCCGATCCGACCTACTACCAAGCTATCCTATTTACCCAAGTTCCTTCTGACTTACTTTCGAATTGATACCTATTCTTTCCATAATACCGCAATTCTCAATCCCGACTCACCGCACGAAATCTGAGCATAAAAATATACCGTCTAAGGCTCGTAAGCCGCTGAATACTCCCTCAGTTATCCCCAAATGCACCACATTAGAAATACATACCCTGAAGAGACTTCCTGTGAATTTAAGGTCATTACCTTCACTTTCCTGATACTGATGGATAATCCATGATAATGCAAATACATCACAAGCCTTGACACCTTCCCCGTAAATCTCAGTTCTAGCCCTTCTCTCACCTTGAAGATGCTCGATCTCTACATATAACCTTGAATGTGTCTGAACCGATCTCGAACATTATTTACTCTACGCAATTTCAATTACACTAACCAAGTAAACTGAACGACCTGACCCAGCTTGCAATCCACATACTAGGAAAGTAATCCACACCCTGGAAGCAACAAGCACACTCATACATTGCACACTCTACACTTACCAGTACAACTCCATAATTCAATGAATTCCACTATCCGTAAAGTACATTACAACACATAATCATGTAATCAACTTATCATTAGCGGACTCCCCCACTTGGCTCAAAGCCAAAGATCAAGACAAACAATAACTCTCGATGCCCACACATTATCACTGCCACCATACTGTGGTGAGGTTAAACTAAATCCTCCATAAGCTTATATGACCCAAACCATCTAACACTCAAATAAAATGCAAATCTCGCATCCACTATTGTAATGTTCATGCCAACTCCCACAAGCGAGCTAAACTCAATTACAACATACATCATCTACTGATAGAAAAGAACTTGGTACAGGTAAACATAAGGGTCACACACCTCAAGACAACCCGCAGGAGAAACCCCTGACTGCTTAACCTCAAAATGATATCTCCCAAAACACTTATGAAAATCATAGCTATCACATAATCATTATACCTTTCTACAGTAGAACACAACCATTGCCTGCCCTCGAGACATCCCATAAGCGGTATAAGAACCTAAAGCTGATGGAAACACTAACACTGGAGCTGTGGCCAAGGAATTCTTGAGCTTCTGGAAGCTCTACTCACACTCGTCTGACCACATAGATACCTTCACTAGACACCAGGGGTTCCAAGAATTCTACAGAACTGAGCCAACAATTCACACTTAGAGAACTTCACACAAAGCTTCTCCTCCCTATATCCTTGTAATACCATCATCAAATGCCGAGTATGATATCCCTGGCTACGAGAGTACGACAGGATTCCATCAATAAATACAATAATAAGGAGTTATAACACGGCTGAATACACCGACAATCAAATACATAGACGCTGCTGGGGCCTTGGTCAGCTCAAAAAACATCACAGGAACTCAGAACATAACAGGAAAACCCACTTCACTCCACAACTAAACTACACGAGAGGTCCTTCAATACTCATAACTCGAATCCATATTCTAACTCAATACAGAAGTCAAATAATCAATGGTTCTTCCCACATCTCCCTCCAATTCATTTTGGTCACCATCAAACAACCTGAATACATCTAACTATCCGATCACACTCACAATGTAGTCATCTAGTCACAACTTCCATCAATAAGGACACAAACGGACATATAAGTCTCCCAACACATGTGCTCACCCAAATGAAATATCAACACTCAAGCCACAGATAACATCCGGCCTCAAGTCCTTTCGACTGGCCCATTATTAACATGTTAAAAATCACATCTCACCCATGGAAGTCACAAGCCGCCGACGCACAACTGACACCAAGCGCTCGCGTGCGCATTTGAATACATGAAAGGAATTCAAAGAGTTACGCTTTTGGCTGAATAAATGGATTCGCACGACAAGAATTCAAGAATATGGAATGTTTCCTAAGGGTTCTGTAACCTCTCGAATATAAGTACAGACGTCCCCGTACAGATCCGCAAGACTCTACTTAACCTGCTCATGACCGTTGAGTCCTATGTAACCTAGAGCTCTGATACCAACTTGTCACGACCCCAAATCCTAACAGGACGTGATGGTGCATATCGTGGAACTAGGCTAGCCAACCATCACATTACTAAGTATTTGTTCGATTATAATATGTCACAGTTCAATAGTACTAGCAACGTAGCAACAACAATAATTCATTTAAGTCTTAGCGCCCCAATAATAGTCTAAATAACTCTAAACAAAACCTCTCAGGACTAGAGTCAATATGGTCATAAGCATCTATGAAATAAGATAACTCTACTAACGTCTCAATATAGTCTAGGAATGAAATGCTAAACTAAATAAGGAAGGGAAATGGAGAGGCTGTGGACACTAGACAACTATCTCGAAATCCCGTGAACTACTGCTACGAGCAACGACAACTACTACTCCGGACCGTCACCTGGATCTGTGCACAGAGGCACATGGAGTCTTTATGAGTACGCCAACTAAGTAGTAATGAAAATAAATCACAGTCTGAGAATTATAAAACACACAGTACAGATGCACAAATTCACAAAATCTAGTAAAACACGAAGTCACTAAGTAGTATTCATCAAATACATAAGTTCAAATCAGTTTCAAGAAATCCTTTGAAACCAGTGTAATATAAGTATATCTCAGTAAAATTCTCGGTAAAAACCAGTTTGAAAATGAAGTAAATCATAGTTCGAAAACTAAGTAAAAATCTTCATAAAACTGCCCCTCTGGAAAAAATCATTTATCGTAACCATTGCCCATCAGGCATCCTCACCATTACTCAATATCAGCCCATCAGGCATCCTCACAGTCACTCAGTAACATTCCATCATGCATCTTCACAGTCCCTCAGTAACAGCCCATCAGGCATCCTCACAATCACTCAGTAACAACCCCGCGGGCAATAATCATCTCTCAGTATCAATCATCACTCAATAGGTACCTGCGCCCATTGGGGGTGTGTACAGAATCCGGAGGGGAACCTACAACATAAGCTCTATAATAACATAAGGCCTGAAAGCCTCCTCACAATATAGGCCTGAAAGCCTCCCTCATATAAGGCCTGAAAGCCTCCTCACAATATAGGCCTGAAAGCCTCCCTCATATAAGGCCTGAAAGCCTCCTCACAATACAGGCCTAAAATCTTCCCTCATATAAGGCCTGAAAGCCTCCTCACAATATAGGTCTGAAAGCCTCACTCAGTTAGACACTCTCCATTTTTCCTTAGGCCATAAACATACCGGGTTCTCGACCCAAAACAGTGTTTCATTTTTAAATAAATAATATCAAAATACTCTGAGTGTCAAAAGAATTTATCAGGGAAGGACTGAGTGAAAAATCATAACATATCAGTGAGGAAAATATAGTAAACACAACCCCCAAGGGGAAAACAGATCAGCACTAGGCCCCAATCACGGCTTACAGCCTAAAATATATCATAATATATAAATACTAATTAATCATAAGCTTAGAAATCGGTTTCGCAACTCAATAGTTGCCTAAATAGGGAATATATCTCCAAAGTTTCAACCTTTGCATATCAAAACCCGTGAAGGGTGCATAGTCCGGGGTTTCATACCCTCAGAACATGATTTAAAGACATTACTTACTTCAAACTAGCCGGGAAACTATTCCGCAATACGCTTGCCTCTCGAATCCACTTCTGAATGCTCCAAATATACCAAGTTCATATTTTTATCGTCAAATTATGCTTAAGGAATGATTTCCAATCGAAAAATATCAAATTTAGCTCAAAAGTCCGAATTCGGTCAAAACCCGACCCCCAGGACCGCGTCCCAAAACTCAGAAAATTTTATACAAAAATTTTCTTCATCCTCTCGTGAGTCCATACATATAAAGAATGCTAAAATCGGAGTTTGTTTGACCCCTCAAATCATCCCTAGAAGGTCTCATAATCTCAAGCCCTAACTTCACTTTTTTTACTAATTTTCATGAATTAAACACTGATATGTTGATCCTTAATCACATATAATAAAGTTTTAGGCTCCAAAATCCATACCTCAATGAAGAACAATGATTTTATCTCTTATAAATCGCCTCAAAAGCTTCGTCGCGTTCAAAAATTGGAAGAAAACTCGGACTGCTCGTTATGTATATACTGTTCACGCGTTTTACTGCTCCCAATGGATTACTTGTGAAATTCTAAGCAATTTAGACTTTTGAATCACTTAATTTTACCTTATAATTAAGGAGATATGTAGGTTTTAGGATTTGCGAATAGTGCAGGTTTTTAATACGCCGTCAGGGGCAATTTCGTAACCTGAAAAATCTGGCAACCTTGGTAAAATGGCCATAAAATCCTCATACGATGTCCAAATTCGACGATTATTTTCGCTACGGGTCTGTAATTACGATACGGATCTAAATCTTCATTCAAAACAGTGATATGATCTCATTTTTTCAATATGATATTATTTATGCTTGAAGAAACAACGTCGAAGCATAAGAAAAACGAGCACAACGCAGCCCAAACCTATCTGAAACTCACCCGAGCTCCTTGGGACTCCGTACGAACATAATTACAAGTCCCATTACATAACTTGAACTAATTCAAACCTTCGGAACACCCAAAACAACACCAAAACACCAGATCTACGTCGAATTCAAGCCTAAGAACTTCTAAATCTCCAACTTTCGCCAATTTAAGCCTAATTCTATATCGGACATCAAAAAATTATTCTGAACACACTCCTAAGTCCCAAATCACCTAACGAAGCTATCCGAGCCATAAAATCCACATTCCGAGGTCGTTTACCAATAATTCATCTCTCAGTTGACTTTTCCAATTATAAGGATATTTTTAAAGACTAAATATCTCAATCTCACTACAGCCATTCTGAAACCGAGCCAACTGACTCTAACACGTCATAAACAGCATAACCAACTCATGACAAGGCAATAACAACAATAATAATGTAAATTCTACGAAACGACCGACTGGGTCGTTATAGAGAGTTACAGCCCCGATCCCCTAATAACTACTTTCTCCATGTTTGTTTGTGCTATTAGGTCTTGCCAGAGTTATTAGTCATGGAATTCAGAGATTTTGGGGCACTTAGTCCCTAATTATGTGTTTAAGCCTTAGAAATTGGACCGTAGTCATAACTGTGTGAACACCAATCCGAAATGGAAATTCGTCGACTCCAGTAGCTCCGTTGAGTGATTTTGGGGTTAGGAGCGCATCCGGAAGGTTTTTTTGAGGTCTGTAGTATATTTAGTCTTGAATTGGCAAAAGTTAGATTTTTGGAGATTTCGTCCGATAGGTGAAATTTTGATATCGGGCTCGGAATGGAATTTCGGGAGTGTTCGTAGGTTCATAGTGTCATTTGTGAAATGTGTGACAAATATGAGGTCATTCGGACTAGTTTCGACGTGTTTCGGCATCGTTTGTGGATTTTGGAAAAATGCTAAGTTCTTAGGCTTGAATTCATGTATATTTCTTATTTTGGGGGTTATGTGATGTGGTTTGAAGGCTCAACTATGTTTGAATGAGGTTATAGGACTAGTTGGTAGGTTTGGTTGAGGTCCCGGGGGCCTCGGGGGTGTTCCGGATGCTCCACGGACTAATCTTTGGACTTAAAAGATATCAGATTTTGCTGTGATGGTTTCCTTATATGCGATCGCGTAAGGGTAGCCGCGATCGCGTAGGATAAACTTGGACAGTGGAATGTTGTTCTTCGCATTCACGTGAAGGTGAATGCGAACACATAGGTATGGCAAGGTGTTGAATTGCGAACGCGTGGGCTAGGCCGCGTTCGCAAAGAATAAACGAGGCAGCAGTGGATCGAGTTAATGCCCTTCGCGGCCGCGTGAGGCCAATCGCGAACGCGTAGGGTTTGGTCAGTTGAGTATCGTGTTCGCGTAGTGTAAAATCTAAGGTGCATGTTTTTGTTCTTCACGATCGCGTCTGGTCTTATGCGATCGCAGGTAAGGCACATCTGGGCAGATTTTAGAACACCCAAAAATGAGGGTTAAGTCATTTTTCCACAAATTGAAGTTCAGAGCTCAGGATTAGGCGATTCTTGGAGGGATTTTCACTTGGGTGTTTGGGATAAGTGATTCTTACTCGGTTTTGACTATTTCCCGCTAATCTATGTTTAATTTTATCATCTAATTTTGAAATTTCGGGAGAAAAATTGGGAAAAGTTTCTAGGCCAAATTTTGGGTTTTGATCAAGATTTTGTTATCGGATTTGAGTAAAATTGGTATGGTTACACTCTTGAGTTAATGGGTGTTCGGAATTTGTGTTACCCAATTCTGAGACGTGGTCCCGAGGGACTTTTTGGGCAATTTCCTAATTTCCCGCTTTAGCTTCGAATTGATTAGTCGAACTAGTTGCTTGTAGTGATATTCACATTATGTAATTTATTTGAATATATTCGGGCCATTCGGAGTTGGATACTCGTGGCAAGAACGTGATTTGAGCAAGTCGAGGTAAGTTGATTGCTTAACTCTGTGTTAGGGACTTCCCCTTAGGTTGTTTAAACATTTATTGTTATGTGGGTGCCGTGTAGGTGAGGTGACGAGTACGTACACGGGCCATTATTGCAAAAATCCCATTTTCCTTCGAAAATTTATAAAATTGTCTTTCTCCTATTACATTGCTTTAACGTGTTAAACTGCTTAGATTAGATTAGAAAGGCATGCCTACGTGTCTAATTCTCTACTTGATGCTCTGTGCGCCATGCTTAGTTAGGTTATTGTTTTCCTTATCTGTGATCAGATGATCTGTATAAATTGATGTTATTCCTGGCATTCATCCTGCATCACACATTTAAATTGGGACTACGGACCTATTCCAAGAGAACCCCCTGTACTGCATATTTTTTTTTGGACTACAGACGTATTTCGGGAGATCACCCTGTACAGCATAATCATTTGGAACAACAGGACAGTATCCTGGGAGATTCCACCTTGTGATATATTGTGTTGAGCCGAGGACTCTCTTTACTGTAAAACTTTAGATTATTTTCTTAAAATGCTTACTGTAGACATTACTTATCTCTTGTACTATTTTTAAATTTATTTATATAGAAATCCAGTAGAGTCTTAACCTGACCTCGTCACTAGTTGACTGGGTTTAGGCTTGGAATTTACTGGGTATCAAATGTGGTGTACTCATGCCCTTTCCTGCACATGTTTTCGTGTGCAGATCCAAGTACGAGCTATCAGCCTCGTGGTAAGTTGTTGCTGCTGATTCTAGGAGACCGCAAGGTATTTTTTTCCCATTCCGCAAAATCCTCCGAGTCCCCTTCTATTATATCGTTTAGAGTTGTTCCTATGTATTTTCCAGACTTGTTTAGGACTACAGTAGTTGTTAGAAGCTTGTGACTATTTGTGACATTCCGGGTCATTGGGAAATGTATTTTTTATGAGTCGAGTAGCTAGCATGTTATTTATATCATTGCCCTTATTTCCTTTATTTCTTATGTTTTACTTCAATTTTTCCCTTAATAGTAGGCTCACCTAGTCGTAGAGACTAGGTGCCGTCATGATACCCTTCGGAGGGTAAATCGGGTCGTGACAAGTTGGTATCAGAGCTTCTAGGTTCATAGGAGTTACAAGTCACAAGCCAATTTATTAGAGTCTCGCGGATCGGTGTGGAGACGTCCGTGCTTATCTTCGGGAGGCTATGCAATTGTTAAGAACAATCGTATTTCTTTGATTTCCTTGTCATGCGAGTTATTGACATCAAAATTCTAAAATTCTATTCTATTCTTTCTCACAGATGGTGAGGACCCGTACCGGGAGGACTGACGATCAGGCACCCGAGCCCCTAGTCAGAGCCGCCAGAGGCTGGGGCCGGGGTAGAGGATGAGCACGCGGTGCAGCCCGAGCACCTACGAGAGCTGCGGTAGAGGAGCCCCCTGCAGGTCCAGCTAAAGGGCCAGCACCGCAGATTCTTGTTGCTGCTCCAACCTTCTAGGAGACTTTAGCTCAGTTCATGAGCATGTTCAGCACTCTAGCTTAGGCTGGACTACTTCCGATAGCTCCCGCTACATCTTAGGCTGGGAGAGGGGCACAGACTCCCGCAGCCCGCACTACTAAGAAAAGGGGCCAGGTTGATTAGGACCCAGAGTATATTCCTATGCCCGCAGTGGCTCCGGTTCATTATGAGACTAGTGTAGCTGCTTCTGAGGCAGAGCAGTTCAGACTTGAGAGGTACAAGAAGTACCATCCACCTACTTTCAGCAGACTAGTGATGCGAGACTAAATTGCATAGTTTAACATGTGATATACCTTACATTTTATGAGCATTAATGATAAAATTACACTTGTTATGTGCTTAATGGAGTTTATTTCATGTGTAGGTGAATTGGAAATCGAAACGGAGCTAAAGGGATGCAAATACGTCAAAAATACGCAAAAGGAGACGCCCGGGAGATAGCCGGGCGTTTTCCCCGTGAAGCCTGGCCCCCCTGGCGTTAGGGGGGCGTTTACCCACTGTCACACCTCCTTTTTTATACGCCCCAAAGGGGGTATGGGAGTTTTTCCAATTTAAGTGAC